>CM031965.1:18696916-18959416 GCA_018749465.1 Paracanthobrama guichenoti
ACTCACACACACACACACACACACACACACACACACACACTCACTCACTCACTCACCACTCACTCACTCACCACTCACTCACACACACACACACACACACTCACTCCCTCAATCACTCACTCACTCACTCACTCTCACTCACTCACACACACACACTCACTCACTCACCACCACTCACTCACCACACACACACTCACACGCTCGCTCGCTCCACCACTCACCACACACACACACACTCACTCACACACACACACTCACTCACTCACCACTCACACACACACGCCGCCGCTCACTCACTCACTCACACACACTCGGTCACTCACTCACTCACTCACTCACTCACTCACACTCACTCGCTCACTCACACACACACACACACTCACTCACTCACTCACCACTCACTCACTCACTCACTCACTCACTCACTCACTCACCACTCACTCAGTCATTCACACTCACACACACTCACTCAGTCATTCACACTCACTCACTCCACCAGTCACTCACTCACTCCACCACTCACTCACTCACACTCACTCACCACCACCTCACTCCACTCACTCACTCACTCACTCACTCACACACACTCACTCACTCATTCACACACACTCACTCAGTCCACACACTCACTCACCACTCACTCACTCACTCACTCACTCACTCACACCACTCCACCTCACTCACTCACTCACCACCACACACACACACTCCACCACTCACTCACTCACTCACTCACTCACTCACTCACTCACTCACTCACTCACTCAGCTCAGAGATCCACTCGCTCATCTTTAATGTAATAAATGCTGCACAATGGCAAGTTGAAATGCTGGTTTAATTCAGCCATATATGTTTGAACCAGAAACTGATTCAGAAGAAGTGGAAAAGTGAATTATACAGGCTCGTCTACAAGTCGATATATCAGAATGGTAATGCGTTTTATGTTACGCTCTCTACAACATCAGACACATAACAATAATTAATATGATTAGCCTTTTGCTTGACTAAGTTATCAATAATGTGTTGCTAATGTTATACAAACCCTGTTCCCGTTCACCATCTTGTCTGCCTTCTGATCACCATCGCTATAAACACTTTAAACATCATAAAACGTCAGTGGAGAAAGGCATATAGTTCATCATAACAACTTCCCACTTTTGCTGCCAAAACAGCCCTGACCGGTCGAGGCATGGACTCCACTGGACCCTGAAGGTGTGCTGTGGTATCTGGCACCAAGATGTTTGCAGCATATCCTTTAAGTCCTGTAAGTTGCGAGGTGGGGCCTCCATGGATTGGACTTGTTTGTTCAGCACATCCCACAGATGCACGATTGGATTGAGATCTGGGGAATTTGGAGGCCAAGTCAACACCTCAAACTCTTACTTCTTGAACCCTTCCTGAACCATTTTTGCTTTGTGGCAGGAGCATTATCCTGCTGAAAGAGGCCACAGCCACCAGGGAATACCGTTTCCATGAAAGGGTGTACCTGGTCTGCAACAATGCTTAGGTAGGTGGTACGTGTCAAAGTAACATCCACATGGATGGTAGGACCCAAGGTTTCCCAGCAGAACATTGCCCAAAGCATCACACTGCCTCCGCCAGCTTACCTTCTTCACATAGTGCATCCTGGTGTCATGTGTTCCCTTTCAAAAGTCACACTCAATGGTGCGCAAAGCGCATATTGTGAACAGTTGTGAACACGTGACAAACAAGCCAAATAATCTTAAATAATCTCTGATGATGACGTAATGGGCACACGTACGTCAGAGGCTACAAATGCATGTGACAAGTGCACTCATCAGGTTCCTTTATCTTCAGAACCACATTGTGTCCGTATGAAGCAAACAAACTTTGTCCTCTTTCAAGCCATCCCTTTGTCAAGAGTTTTTCTCTCCTGACAAAGGAGAGAGCATGTTTCTCTCTCTCTTCCTCTTCCTCTTTCTCTCTAATTATAGGAAAGGAGTTAAGAAAAAGAGAAAAATAAGAGAATATTATGTCAGGAGAGTCTAAGAGATGCATACCGCCTTGCACCCAGCCCATTTCGGGTGACAATCCGCATGCATTATGTCTTGATTGTCTGGGAGAAGCACATGCTGTATCATCCCTCGAGGACACTGAGTATGAGCACTGTGACTCATTCCCCATCAAAGTGCTCCGCTCCAGACTCGCATACATGAAAGAGCGTCCCTGCATGTCCTCTGCGTTACACTCATTTGTCGTGTCGATCTGAATGATGAGCCAGAGACGGGTTTCCCCCTTTCTCTCGCTCTTTCACCAGATCATGTGGTATTCGTGCCCGTGTCTGAAGTGTGCTCTGGCACTTCTTCAGATTGGGCTGAGGACGCGAGCTCTCTCGGGGATATGGATATCAAGTGCAATGAGCTTCTCAAGGTTATCACTCGTGCTGTGGACTGGCCACAGGAACAAGAAACTCCCAGACATTCAAAATTAGACGACAGGTTTTTGTCGGGTGGCCAAGGGCAAACTTCAGAAAGACAGTATCTCCCTTTCTTTCAAGACCTCCATGATGAACTAACTAAATAATGGAATAAGCTAATAAGGACTATTCCTCTCGTGTTTTTGTGCCAAGACGTCAACATATTTGACTATCTTTGGTGCGAAGGCTCAGGGGTACATGATGATGCCCCAGGTAGAATTGATGCTCGCGGGCCACCTCTCTCCCAGTAGCACATCATCAATAAATGATAAATAAACTTCCCTCCAGACCGTGCAGATTAACATAATCTCTGGTGGGAAAGGCTTTTCAGGCAGCGGGTCAGGTTGGTGCTGCCCTGCACACCATGGCAGTGTTACAGGCTGATCTGTTTAAAGAATTGAGCATGAGCGATGGTAACATTAGTGAGGAGGTGTTTTCAGATCTGCGCCGGGCCACAGATTTGTCTCTTCACGCGACCAAGCAAATGGCTCATTCAAATCGGCCGTTCTATGGGAGTTTGAATGTGGGAGCAGATCAATTGTCCAGACAGGAGTTCACTCACAGGGATTGGAAACTCCATCCCGATGTGGTCAATTAGAACTGGGAAAGATTTTACGTAGCTGAAGTAGACCTCGTCGCTTCAAAAGAAACAGCGCAGTGTCCCCTTTACTTCTCACTGACCCCTCCAGCCCCCCTGTGTCTGGATGCCATGTCCCATACATGGCCCAGGAAGCAGCAATATGTGTTTCCTCCGATTGCTCTGCTCCCGGGGGTCCTGGGCAAGGTCCGGCAGCAAGGGTCATGCCTCTTGCTCATAGCGCTACATTGGCCGACCAGAGTATGGTTCTCAGAAATAATATCTCTCCACGACGGCTTGCCCTGGGCAATAGCGTACAGGAGGGATCTTCTGTATCAGGGGCAGGGGACAATTCTTCATCCCTGGCCTGAGCTATGGAACCTTAATGTTTGGCCCCTGAAGGGGACTAGCTAAAAGATGCTGGATGTAATTGAGACCATTCTGAGTGCTAGGGCTCCTTCCACCAGAAGAATGTACTCCCTTAAGTGGCGAGTCTTTGGAAGGTGGTGTGCTCCGCATCATGCAGACCCAGTCCACTGCCAGATAGTTTCAATGCTGGAGTTTTTGCAAGAAAGGCTGTCAGCAGGCACATGTCCTGCTACTCTAAGAGTTTTTGTGACCGCCATTTCAGCTTGCCATGCTCCGATTGATGGGGTTTCAGTGTGGAAGCACCCTTTGATCGCCCGCTTCATTCGTGTAGCTAGGCGACTGAAGCCTCCTGTCAGAATGAAAGTTCACTCATGGGATTTAGCTGTGGTCCTTGAGGGGCTAGTCGACAAAACATTTGAACCGCTAGAGTCAGCGCCGGTCAAGCAGGAGAAACTCCACTTACTGCCTTCACTCCCCACGTGCATCAATGAGCCTTGGCTGCCCATGACCCTGTAGCCGGTTTGCCACTGTTCCTTCCTTGGAGCACTTTTGATAGATACTGACCACTGCAGACCAGGAACACCCCACAAGAGCTGTAGTTTTGGAGATGCTCTGACCCAGTTGTCTAGCCATCACAATTTGGCCCTTGTCAAACTCGCTCAAATCCTTACGCTTGCCCATTTTTCCTGCTTCTAACACATCAACTTTGAGGACAAAATGTTCACTTGCTGCCTAATATAACCCACCCACTAACAGGAGCTGTGATGAAGAGATAATCAGTGTTATTCACTTCACCTGTCAGTGGTCTTGCCTGATTGGTGTACATCATATACATCACCCACTATATTTCTAAATGTCCATGATTTTTCATATCAACAGACAAATATACCAGACTTCTCTTGAGACTCCACTGCTTCAGAGAATAGTTACTGATATGCTAAAGCCTGCCCGCACATTGACGTAATTGGTTACAAGGTAGTTTGTGATGTCAGAAACACCAGTGTTTTTGAAACTTTCTTTGGTTCACTGCAGTTTTTAAAAGAAAATACTCAGCAGTGGTATTGCCTTTGCACATAATTTGTCATAAAGCATATTAAAAACACCACATAGACATATAAATAACATTAAAAACTGGATTTTCACCACAGGGAGTCTTTAAATTAATGGCAATGTCCATGCAACTCACCACTGGTATTCAAAATCAAATTTAAAAAACAAATTAAAATATATTTAAAAATATTATGATGTAAAATGATGTAAAATGAAATTATTTCTAGTTCACAAAGTCAGTTTGTACAGATATTTCAGTTAAAATTTTCACAGAAAATATGTTGATAATACCACTTGTTGATACTAATGTATATTTACTGAGCTAAACTTCCCGGCACCCGCTAAAGCTCAGCTATAGCTTGAAGCTGTATAGAGTGTGTTTGTGCTACAGCTGCAGAATCAGAGTCACGACACAATAACAACCTCTCCACTTTCCCTTCTCGTGTCAAAACTGTAGGACATGCAACAGCTGTGTCCAGTAATACATTCCCTCCTCAAAACACAAGCATCATTTCTTTCTCCCTCTTACAACATTTGTCCCTTTCCTTTCTAAGGCCCTTGTTTTTTCTACTTGTTTTATTCCTCTCTATTTTTAGTCCCAAACACACGAGAGAGAAGCACATATGCACTTTGACAACTGCCCTCTGTCCTCATAAACGAAGACAGAAGAGCCCAGACTAAAATTAACTCGAAGCCTCACACCTGTCCTGAACCAAAAGGACTAGTAAAACATTTAGCACATTGTGCGGCCATCTCATTAGTGTTCTATATACATTGTTGCATAAATAGACAATGAAACATTTATGAAGGTATTTACATCATCTAAACGTAAATATTTATATACATATACACTCACCTAAAGGATTATTAGGAACACCATACTAATACTGTGTTTGACCCACTTTCGCCTTCAGAACTGCCTTAATTCTACGTGGTATTGATTCAACAAGGTGCTGAAAGCATTCTTTAGAAATGTTGGCCCATATTGATAGGATAACATCTTGCAGTTGATGGAGATTTGTGGGATGCACATCCAGGGCACGAAGCTCCCGTTCCACCACATCCCAAAGATGCTCTATTGATTTGAGATCTGGTGACTGTGGGGGCCATTTTAGTACAGTGAACTCATTGTCATGTTCAAGAAACCAATTTGAAATGATTCGAGCTTTGTGACATGGTGCATTATCCTTGTAGAAGTAGCCATCAGAGAATGGGTACATGGTGGTCATAAAGGGATGGACATGGTCAGAGACAATGCTCAGGTAGGCCGTGGCATTTAAACGATGCCCAATTGGCACTAAGGGGCCTAAAGTGTGCCAAGAAAACATCCCCCACACCATTACACCACCACCACCAGCCTGCACAGTGGTAACAAGGCATGATGGATCCATGTTCTCATTCTGTTTACGCCAAATTCTGACTCTACCATCTGAATGTCTCAACAGAAATCGAGACTCATCAGACCAGGCAACATTTTTCCAGTGTCTGTCCAATTTTGGTGAGCTTGTGCAAATTGTAGCCTCTTTTTCCTATTTGTAATGGAGATGAGTGGTACCCGGTGGGGTCTTCTGCTGTTGTAGCCCATCCGCCTCAAGGTTGTGTGTGTTGTGGCTTCACAAATGCTTTGCTGCATACCTCGGTTGTAACGAGTGGTTATTTCAGTCAAAGTTGCTCTTCTATCAGCTTGAATCAGTCGGCCCATTCTCCTCTGACCTCTAGCATCAACAAGGCATTTTCGCCCACAGGACTGCCGCATACTGGATGTTTTTCTCTTTTCACACCATTCTTTGTAAACCCTAGAAATGGTTGTGCGTGAAAATCCCAGTAACTGAGCAGATTGTGAAATACTCAGACCGGCCCATCTGGTACCAACAACCATGCCACGCTCAAAAATTGCTTAAATCACCTTTCTTTCCCACTCTGACATTCAGTTTGGAGTTCATGAGATTGTCTTGACCAGGATCGAAGCAACTGCCATGTGATTGGTTGATTAGATAATTGCATTAATGAGAAATTGAACAGGTGTTCCTAATAATCCTTTAGGTGAGTGTATGTACAACTTTAGAATCTTTAGAACTGCTTTAGAACAACTGGGTAGAAAAAGAAATCCGTAGTTCACAATCCCATAGTCTCATTTATCAGAAAATAATGGAGAAACTTCAGAGAAAGGCCTTTTAATGGCAAATATCTTCATAGATAAAATACAGATGAGACTAATTAAAGTATAATAATTTTCAGTCGTTGTATTGTTGTTAATTAGCATCATTTCATTATTCTAATTATTCTCAACTAGAAAAATCAAGTAAAAATTTTATTAACCTCAAAGGATTTGTATGCATCTGAAGATCTGTGTATTAGCTATGTACAAGAATTCACATTTTGCATGCTGTTACATTTTGGAATTGTTTTTAAAGAGGCCATGTTATGCCCTTTTACAAAGTCTCGATTTTGTTTCTGGGCTCTACTAGAATAGGTTTTCATGCTTGAATGTTCAAAAAACTCCTTAACATTGTTGCAGCTCCTCTCTTCCCAGTCTGTCAGTAATGCTCTGTTTATTTCCCGCCTCTATGAAGCCACTCTTTCTGAAAAGCACAATATGCTCTGATTGGTCAGCTGGACCAGTGAGTTGTGATTGGTCAAGCGCTTTGAGTGTGTTTGGGAAGTGTCGCGTCCCTTACCATAACCGAGAGTTTCAACACACTACTAACTCAACTAGGCCCCGCCCCTTTATTTATGCATATGCCTTGGGCGGGAATTATTTAAATGAGGAATATTGTGTGTTCGTTTCCAGAAGAAAACTCAAGACTTCAATCGAGACTAATTTAGCACCTTTAGAAACAATTTAGCACCTAAACTCTGGAACAGTCTTCCTAGCATTGTTCGGGAAGCAGACACACTATGTCAGTTTAAATCTAAACTAAAAACACATTACTATGGCATACACATAAAACATTATCAATTTATATTATTCAAATCAGTTAAATGATTGTTAGGCTGCATTACAGTTTTTGCCTATTGCTTGCAAATTTGGCTCATTGTCTCAAAACTCTACACACAAGCCAATCAGACATAGCACTCGGAGATTAACAACTAACATTTATGCCAAAATGAAATACTGCAATCAAAACTTAACACTCCTTTATAAACATGAAGTTCTTGTGTTGTGCCGAATTCCGACCCCCGCCAAATTATTACCCCCCTAGTATTGGTAGGTTTAGGGTTAGTTATGGGGGAGGGGTTAGGATTAGGGGTGGGGTTAGGATTAGGCAATCAGGTAGTGACTTCAACGAGGTGGGTAATAATTTGGCAGGGGGTCGAAATTCGGCACAACACTTGCAACAAAATCATACACACAAGCACCATTTGAATTACTCTTTCATATCACCAGCAACACACTGATGGGCTTTATATAAAACACTGCATTCTTTGGGTTTCTATTTTTATTGTCATTTTCTCAGACTCAGTCTTCTGTAAAACTCAAAGGTAGAATTTCTGCAGTAATCAAACAAGAGTTTGATTACAAAAAACAAATAAAGAAATAAAGAAAAATTTGAATCTCAAATCATCAAATTTAGCAACAAAACAAAAGTAAAAAAGCTGCTTCATTCTGAAGTTATGTTTCTGTAGGATGCGACTTAGTGTAGAAATGCTGACCCTGTTGATATTGTTGAATACATTTCTATTTGCAATTATGAGTTGTTGCAACTCACAAAGTCGGACTGCATTATTTTCTTGCAGCATTTCAATGATGGCAAGCTCTTGTTTTTGAGTGAAGAGCCGTTCCCTTCCACCTTGAGGAGGTCGTCCAACCATTCTGTAGAAAAAATCATTGGTTAGGTTCTTTTTTCACATACTGTACTTTCAAATTGTACACAGTACTGTAACATCACCAATGGTATTCCTTTATATACTTCACAGCACTACCCATATTTGTATGGTACAGTTAGTACAGTAATATGATACAGAATCATGTGACACTTACAGTCTGGAGTAAAAACTTTAAGTGTTTTGCAATAAGCATGTTACAGAATTGCAAACAAAGTGCAAAGTTGACAATGTGTTTAAGCTATGGTTACACTGTGTTTAAGGTAAGCTACAAGAAGTTTAGGTATTGAGGCTTAGGTTTAAGCATTCGGTTCACAGCACTACCCATATTTGTATGGTACAGTTAGTACAGTAATATGATACAGAATCATGTGACACTTACAGTCTGGAGTAAAAACTTTAAGTGTTTTGCAATAAGCATGTTACAGAATTGCAAACAAAGTGCAAAGTTGACAAT
The DNA here is from genome assembly GCA_018749465.1 of Paracanthobrama guichenoti. NCBI lineage: Eukaryota > Metazoa > Chordata > Actinopteri > Cypriniformes > Gobionidae > Paracanthobrama > Paracanthobrama guichenoti. Next base: position 18,705,632 of record CM031965.1, read on the forward strand.
GTGTTTAAGCTATGGTTACACTGTGTTTAAGGTAAGCTACAAGAAGTTTAGGTATTGAGGCTTAGGTTTAAGCATTCGGTTTTAGTGTGTAAGCAATGGGCAAAAACTGTAACTAGGTCAGCCGGAACCAGGAACACTTCCCATAACACCTGATGTACTCATTACATCATAAGAAGAATGGCATCTACGCTAATGTTAGTCTCTCTGTTTATCCCGAGGTTTTACTGCAGTCAGCCGGATCCGGGCCGTATCCAGGTCAGATGGTGGACCTAGACCTAGACATGACCAACGCATCCCTGAAGTGTCAGCAGAGACTGTGCCAATTAGTCTCCCCTCTGAAATTGCCTCATCGACACGGCATCCTCGATAAACCCGTCTCCAGCGTGATGACTCTGATCTTTCGAATATCTACAAACCTGATTCCAAAAAAGTTGGGACAGTGTACAAATTGTGAATAAAAACTGAATGCAATGATGTGGAAGTTTCAAATTTCAATATTTTATTCAGAATACAACATAGATGACATATCAAATGTTTAAACTGAAAAAATTTATAATTTAAAGAGAAAAATAAGTTGATTTTAAATTTTGGCACAAGGCCATGTTTCCCACTATGCGGCATCCCCTCTTCTTTTTATAACAGTCTGCAAACGTCTGGGGACTGAGGAGACAAGTTGCTCAAGTTTAGGAATAGGAATGTTGTCCCATTCTTGTCTAATACAGGCTTCTAGTTGCTCACCTGTCTTAGGTCTTCTTTGTCACATCTTCCTCTTTATGATGCGCCAAATGTTTTCTATGGGTGAAAGATCTGGACTGCAGGCTGGCCATTTCAGTATCCGGATCCTTCTTCTACGCAGCCATGATGTTGTAATTGATGCAGTGTGTGGTCTGGCATTGTCATGTTGGAAAATGCAAGGTCTTCCCTGAAAGAGACGACGTCTAGATGGGAGCATATGTTGTTCTAGAACCTGAATATACCTTTCAGCATTGATGGTGAATCCAGATGTGTAAGCTGCCCATGCCACACGCACTCATGCAACCCCATACCATCAGAGATGCAGGCTTCTGAACTGAGCGCTAATAACAACTTGGGTTTTCCTTGTCCTCTTTAGTCCGGATGACATGGCGTCCCAGTTTTCCAAAAAGAACAAATTTTGATTCATCTGACCACAGAACAGTTTTCCACTTTGCCACAGTCTATTTTAAATGAGCCTTGGCCCAGAGAAAACGCCTGCGCTTCTGGATCATGTTTAGATATGGCTTCTTTTTTGACCTATAGAGTTTTAGCCGGCAATGGCGAATGGCACGGTGGATTGTGTTCACCGACAATGTTTTCTGGAAGTATTCCTGAGCCCATGTTGTGATTTCCATTACAGTAGCATTCCTGTATGTGATGCAGTGCCGTCTAAGGGCCCGAAGATCACGGGCATCCAGTATGGTTTTCCGGCCTTGACTCTTACGCACAGAGATTGTTCCAGATTCTCTGAATCTTTGGATGATATTATGCACTGTAGATGATGATAACTTCTGAGAAACTCCTTTCTGATATTGCTCCAGTATTTTTGGCCGCAGCATTGGGGGAATTGGTGATCCTCTGCCCATCTTGACTTCTGAGAGACACTGCCACTCTGAGAGGCTCTTTTTATATCCAATCATGTTGCCAGTTGACCTAATAAGTTGCAAATTGGTCCTCCAGCTGTTCCTTATATGTACATTTAACTTTTCCGGCCTCTTATTGCTACCTGTCCCAACTTTTTGGGAATGTGTAGCTCTCATGAAATCCAAAATGAGCCAATATTTGGCATGACATTTCAAAATGTCTCACTTTCAACATTTGATATGTTATCTATATTCTATTGTGAATAAAATATAAGTTTATGAGATTTGTAAATTATTGCATTCCTTTTTTATTCACAATTTGTACAGTCCCAACATTTTTGGAATCGGGTTTGTAATATGAATCCTGACCTGTAAGGTTGCCAGAATAATAATCATTCAATGTTTGTTAATTGGCCAAAGGAGGACTGGCACCCCGACTGAGCCTGGTTTCTCCCAAGGGTTTTTTTCTCCATTATTCCACCTGATGGAGTTTTGGTTCCTTGCCACTGTCGCCTTTGGCTTGGCTTGCTCAGTTGGGGACACTAAATTTTCAACTAAATATTCAAATAAATTGAATTACTAAATTAAATTAACTATATCAACTAAATTACTGATCTGCCCACATTGTTGCTATATGACAATTGAAATTAGCTGAATGACATTACCGTTTTCTCCAGGCAGCTGTACAGCCAAATCAAAGAGCTTATAAAATGTGTAAATGAGTCAAAACAGCGGCAGGAATCCCTCCGTCACACACACAAACCAAGACCGAGGAGATGCGGTTCTGATGTCTGTCCCGAACTGTGATGGCCAACATCGCAACTACCGATATCCGTGAGGATTCTGTCCTTTTTAGGGTCTCAACTTCCATGTTGCATTCATATTTCAGTCGAACCGCACCACAGTTGGTTTGGAAGTGGAGTGAGACCCATTTTTTAAGCGGTCTCTGTCTGTTTGTTTGGGTTCAGATGGCATCGTCCACACTTATTAAAATGAACCAGAGTGTACTCACACTAGGCGATCTGAACCGTTCCTGGGCACATTTGACCCCCAAAGTTTGGTTCGGTTGACCAGTGTGAGTGCTCTGTACCGTGCCCGGGTGCGGTTCGTTTGGCCGGCCCTGGCCCACTTGGAAGATTTGGGTTTGGTTGGGCTCGGGCACGGGCACAGTACGCATGCAGTGTGAACGCTAACCACGCCAGGGCACAGAATAACTGTGCACTACTGTCATCATTACGACAGCAAACACCAAACTATTACTACTTGGTTACACTTTCTCAATTAATTCAAGTATATTTAGGTTTATAACGGGTCTGGTTCTCACCTTATTGATGAACATAAATGGTTGTTTGCAAGTAAAGCTGCAAATTTCTCCATCAAAGTCAGCTGCCTCCTTAATAATCTTCTGATATGTGCAGTGCAATAAAGTGAAAATGTGACCCGTCAAGGAAACCAGTGACACAAGTCGGCAGCACAACTTTCGAGCAAAATGAGAAAGAAGCTGTTTTTTTTTCAAAATTGGTGATGTTCGCTTTTTTGCAGAATCTGTTAGTTGATATCATGAAGAAGCCTCTCCGTGTTTGAGATAGCAGTATTGGTATATTTAAAAGCATACATTTTGAGGTTGAAATCGGCTTGTTTTTCTGAGATTCTAGCACGCAGTAGGGGCGTGTCATTGTCTGTGTGTATTTCCATTGCCCCCGCCCTCCAAAGGAAGCGTGGCTACTTATTATGCAGTGCTCTGGCCGGCTCTAGCTGATATCAAAATTCAATGAAGATGGACGCCGCAAAGAGTATCGCATGACTATATCGATAGTAACATTTGATGGGGATAAAGACAGAGAAATGGAGAAAATCTGTAACTTTGACTGCAAATGCTACATGAGGAGAAAAGAGAACTCTCTGCCCGAAGACCCCGACAAAGAGAAAGTGTGCCCCAACGACTTATTTCATTGGAGGCAACGAGATCTGCAAGAATACTTTTCTGTTTCTTATGGGGTGAGTTTCCATAAACAAAGATTGTCCTTTTGTGTTCATTCAAAGAACACGTACACGTTATCTCATGTTTAGTCCATGTTTAGACCTTCCCATACCTAACGTTACCTATTTTTATTAGCTAGCTCAGGATTGTCGTTTTAATTGTACTCGTTAGCATCGTATCACTTGCCAAAACCCCCATTACTATAATGGGCTTTTAGATGTTAATGTTAGCATCTGCAATTAATTTGAATAATGCTTCAATTGCTTGAATTGATTGGTGTGAATGACTTAGCCCACGTAAACCTGCCTGTTAGCATTCTTGAATTGAATGTGATGCTAATAATTTTAGCCAGTGGTACAACTATCAAACAACTATCCAAACTGTTTTAGACCTAAAAGAGTCTTTGTAGGCCTATGTTACCCTTAAATGTCAGAGAAAAGAACAGAATCAGAGATTATTTTTTCTTATAGAAAATTGTACTTTGCATATTATACTATAAAAACACATAATTATAGTTGATTTTAGTTTATCATAGTTGATCATAGTTCTAGAGATGAAATGGCATGAAAATTTCATTTCATGATTATAGTGATCAAAATGATCACGGTTATCACAGAATCCTGTTCAAAAAGTCCTAATGCTACACAATGAAATCAATCCACCAAGTTTTATGTAGAAAACCAGCAAATAACAAATAAAATTTGCATCAATATGTACTTTTTGTTTACATAAACATTAAAATAACATTAAAAATGATGGCCAGATTTTAAAGGAGTGTCTTGCAACATGTTATCTACAATGCACAAGTTCAAATAGAGTTCTGACAAAAAAGGTTTTGTAAAAAGATAAAACTCACATATTTCAGCCTCTAAATCATTTTTATAAAAGTCAAAAAAGATAAATCACTGACATTTACAATGCACATTATCCTTTATTATTAATAGTATGCGGTCCAATTTTTCCCGTTGCGTCTGTCGTTGCTATGCAACCATGCAGCTTTACGGGGGAGCTTTACAGGGGGTATGGCTATCTAAATGAGATGTAAATGAGCCCTGTTGTCACTCCCAGCAGGTGAGAACAGGTGAGAACTGCACAATCTTTTCTCCCTTTTGAGCTTTTTTGAGTGCCTGTCTTCAAATGGCCACAACTTCTCCAAATATTATCAGATTTCCATGTGTTACACATCGTTGGAAAGCTTGGAGACTACGCTTTCAGAATCTGTGAATAACTCAAAATGCCCTTGAACCATGTGCTTCTTGTGTGTTGCATCCCTACTTGTGTCCCTACTTTCCGTGATTGGAAACAAATCGCTGCGTGGCATAAACATCGGCATAAATGATCTATTAGGCAGTCTATTAGCAAAAGCGCTTTTCTTCCGATCTTCTTCAAAACAAAAAGTTGCATCGTGAATGAGCATTAAGCGTGCTCCGGCCCAGTACGTTTAGTGCAATGTGAGTGCAGGCCAGCGGGGGCCGGGGGACAATCGCGCGCGGGCACGGTACAAGGCAACCGTGCCTAGTGTGAGCATACCAGAGCAATCGCACCAGGGTTCATTTTAATCCAACCAAACATGCCAAGTATGAACACACCCTAAAAAAGCATAATAGGACCCATTTAAATGTGATTGCATTAAACATATTTAATCTCATTATTGTCACCTATAAAAGTCAAGCTATGAAGTCAATACTCTATGAACCTCAAAGGACTTGTACACATTTGTATTACCACTAAAGTTCTTCGTACAAAAGAGTTCACATTTTACATGCTGTTACATTTTGTGATAAAAAAATGAACATATCAAAAAAGATGATAGTGTTCAAGTGAGTTAGAATGACACCTTATTTATAGATACTGACTGTACATCAACACTAATGAGATCATGTTGAAATGTAAAGGGCAAATAATCTTTTGTCCATAATAGATGCTGCAAAACTTGTTTAATGAATTTAAACAAACAGAATTTTAAAAGAAATATGGGTGACACTTTATTTTGATGGTCCTCTTTAGACATTCTACTGACTATAAGTAACTTTACAACACCATGTCAACTTATTTTACTAACCCAAACAGTTTTCTAATCTAATGAGATTTAGTTGACATGTTTGCATGTAGCTGAAATATGGCTCCCACTTTATATTAAGTAACTACTATACTAACATTTATATGAATCATTTGATGCAGTGCACTTATTGTGTACATACATTTTTACATGTAGGCTACTTACACCGATCAGGCGTAACATTATGACAGGCGAAGTGAATAACACTGATTATCTCTTCATCATGGCTACTGTTAGTGGGTGGGATATATTAGGCAGCAAGTGAACATTTTGTGCTCAAAGTTGATGTGTTAGAAGCAGGAAAAATTGGCAAGCGTAAGGATTTGAGTGAGTTTGACAAGGGCCAAATTGTGATGGCTAGACGACTGGGTCAGAGCATCTCCAAAACTGCAGCTCTTGTGGGGTGTTCCCGGTCTGCAGTGGTCAGTATCTAGCAAAAGTGCTCCAAGGAAGGAACAGTGGTGAACCGGAGACAGGGCTCACTGATGCACCTGGAGAGCGAAGGCTGGCCTGTGTGGTCCGATCAAACAGACGAGCTACTGTAGCTCAAATTGCTCAAGAAGTTATTTCATAATGTTGTGCCTCATCGGTGTATATCACTTTATAAAATGGTTAGTTTCAGTGCTTGATTCTGATTGGTCAATAGCTGTGTTTTATTCACTTAATAACCACTCTTAGCAACATAAACATATGTTTGTTCTCATTGATTCATTGAAGCTTGTATTATTGTGAGAGAGAGAGAGTGAGCGAGTGTATTACCTGCATTCAGATTTAACATATTCCTTCAGGTTCATATTCCTTCTATGTTCATAACAAAAAATCGGTGTAAATGTCTGCTGCGATAACTTGTCCTTTCAACAGTAAAGGGTTTTTCCCATGTCCTGACAGTGACAGTGCTCATTTGTCAGTTGCGTTTTGCTCCGTGTTCACAACAAGTTTCAGTTCTTTCAATATAAAAGTCTTCACGACTGAGTGTCTTTGCCACCATCTAATGCCATAATAATGTGACTTCTGTTGCCGTCACTGATCTTGACAACATTTATATAGATTGGTTGAGGTTTACGGTTAGGTATTATTTTTTTCCAGAGGAAGGAAGGCTTTTAGTGATTTTACTTCATAAAAGTTGCATTGACACATAATATTTGTATTATGTAGTAACTGTTTTCTAAAAGCAATAAGGTACTTGAGACTAACGCTGTATCATGAATAAGTCACGGCTGAAGGGGTTGCCCTTAAGCAGTGACTTATTCACAATCCAGCACAGCCTCTTGTACCTTATTGCTTACATAATTACCAACATGTAATTAGATGTACATTACATTTTTTATGTAAGTGCTTATTTCAATAGCTTATTTTAAACAATTAGTGGTGACACTTTATTTTACAGTGTCCTTGTTACACATCTTACATGTACATAGCCTACTATAGTAATAAATTATGCATAATTACAAGCAACTAACCCCAAACCACATTAATTAATATTCCACAGTACTTATTTGTGTAATTACACTGGTAAAATAAAGTGTAACCCATTTTCTTCAAAAGCAGTTGAAAAAAAACCCCACTGAAATATTCTTGAATTTATCTTTCAATGAGAAATGATTAATAGCATTTCCCGAAAGCTGTTTGTGTGTAAATAAAGTGTGAATTGAACAAAGACTCTTTTTGGCTGTTTGTCAAAGTGATTATTAACACTTTCATGTTGCCTGCAAACAGCAGAAAGCAATGCAGCACACCTGTACAAACCACACACACACACACACATGTCTGGCGCGCTATCTTTCTGGGGACTCACCATAGACATAATGTTTTTTATGCTGTACAAACCATATATTCTGTCCCCCTACACTAACCCTGCCCCTAAACCTACCCATCACACAAAACTTTCTGCATTTTTACATTTTCAAAAGAACTCATTCTGTGTGATTTATAAGCTTTTTTCCTCATGGGGCCCTCAATTTAGGTCCCAACGGTGACACGAGTCCCCATGAGTCTGTGTGCATTCAGGCTGAAGTCCCCACCAGGCTAGATAAACATGTCCACACACACACACACACACACACACACACACACACACACACACACACACACACACACACACACACACACACACACACGCACACGTCTGGTTCACTATCTTTCTGGGGACTCTCCATAGACGTAATGGTTTTCATACTGTACAAACTGTATATTCTCTCTCCTTACACTAACCCTACCCCTAAACCTACCCATCACACAAAACGTTCTGAAATGTACATTTTCAAAAAAACTCATTCTGTGTGATTTATAAGCTTGTTTTCTCATGGGGACCTCAATTTAGGCCCCCATGGTGACACAAGTCCCCATGTGTCGGTGTCAGTTTCAGGTTGAAGTCCCCACCGGGATAGAAAAAAACACACAAACAGAGAGACAAAGAGAGAGAGAGAGAGAGAGAGAGAGAGAGAGAGAGAGAGAGAGCATCTAAAAAAAAAAAAAACATATGCTGTAACATTAGCAAAGTTGCGTAAAAGATATCCAAGATATCTACTGTGTTAGAAATTATAAAAGAAGTTTACTAACTTGAAAGTGTGAACCACCTGCTAAAACACATTCCTGCACAACATCCACATATACACAAAAGAGCAGGACACACACACGCGCGCACCCCTGCTGCCTCCCTATAGCGTGCAGTGTGGTGAAGGTAATCTGTCTATCTTGTGGTGCAGTGAACGAGTGCAGATGAGAGGAGAGACAGAGGCAGGGTGGGGTGTAGGTAGATGCTGTCACACACCTGCGCAGCCGGAAACCACAGCTGTCTTTGAGACCACCTCACAACAAATATTACAACACCCCTCCCTCTGCCACTCTCTCTGTCTTTTTCTTTTTCACCGTCTGTGGGAAAGTTCATCGCAAACTCCTACACAGCTTTTACTTTCTATCTTTTTTTCTGTGAAATGCACATGGTAACCTGTGATATGCATTCAAGAGCACGGCATCCACACAGGAAATGTATTTTCAATTGATTCGTATCTGTCTTTGCTGAGTGCTGTGGGGGTTTGTTGAGTTAAGGACTGAAAAATGTCTCTGGCTATAAATGATTTCCCATACAGACACACAAAATGAGTAAAAATGCAGGGGGAGATGCAGGGGGAGATGGGGAAAAAACCTAAAAAGTAAGTGACGGGTAAAATAAAAGTAAGCAGGCAAGCAGTGGCACAGGATCACCAACCAGAAAGTGAAACAGACTTTAGAAAAAAAGCATTTGTTCAAATAGTGAAAGTAAAATGAAAATCTATGAAATTGTTAAATATTTATTCAATACACTCAAAAAAAAAAAAAAAAAAAAAAAAAAAAAAAAGCTGGGTTGTTTCAACTGACTATTGGTTTAAATTAACCCAGGTCTAAACTATTTAAACCAATGGTTGGGTTTTTCCATATTTGACCCAAACATGGGTTGATATTTAAAGGAGTGATGAATTGAGAAATGAACTTTCCCTTGAGCTTTTGATATATAAAAGTTCATCGTGATATAAGAATTGACTTCCTTGTTAGTCAAAGAAAAGCTTTTATTGACACCAGGCCCAGAAAACGAGAGCTCTTGATCAATGACGTAATAGAACGGGGAAACGGCGCCTCAACAGATAAATATGTACGCCTGCTTCTGTAGCTCCGCCCACCGACTCGCGGCGCTAAACGGATCGCGCTCCCGAGCAATAAACATGCCGAAGATAACCAGATATTGCGCTGTGCCTGGTTGCGGAAGAACACAGTCGCTGCATAAGCTTCCTTCGGATTCTAATATTAGGAATGAGTGGTTGAACTTTATTTTTATGAAGTTCCAGCTCACGTTTGTTCGCTTCATTTCACCGCGGAATCGCTTGTAAACAAGACACAGGTCGAGACTGGATTTGCAGACATATTGAGATTAAAACACAATGCTGTGCCTCTATATTGGATCCGACAGTGAGAGAATCATTCCGGTTGCCGCTTTCAAAACAATCCATCCCTCATGTGAACTAACGGGAGCTGAAGCTCATTAAATATGCAACAAATCTTATCCAATCCTAGCCGTGGGCGTTCACTTCTAAGTCTTCAGTGCGGCATGCCCATCAAAACCGAGCGTTCATGAGAGAGCCTCAAAACCAGGGTAGAAAATAGCCTATTACGTATTCATTATGATGTTTTTGAATGTAAAAACCACACGAACGTCATTAGTTGACCTCAGACAACAGTATAAAAAAATTTAAAAAGCCAGTTCATGACATCTTTAATAATTTCATATTTTATTTAATTGATTTTTTAAAAATTATATTAGTATTTATTGATATATTATTATATTATTTATTAAGTTATAAATTATCTAAAACCTTTGTCTAATTCTGTGATTTAGTTATTATTATGTGTAAGTTTTATGGCCTTGGAAATATGAAATATTTGTACTTTGTTTTTCACAATACAGACTTATTTAAAATGAACTAGCAAAGGTGCAAGGTGATTAAAAATGGTTGAACGATTGTGCCCACTGAAAAAAATGGTATAGAAATTTTCACTGAGAAATTGCTATTATAACACATTAAAATAAAGACAATTAACACACTGAATGAAATGCAAAACTTCTAAGATTAAAGGCCTGTCCACACCGAGGACAATAACTATAATGATAAAGATATATTCTAAAAATAATTCTAAATATAAAAGAGTAGCAGAGTCCATACCACAACTACACTATATTGTATTATATCCAGATGTTCCAATTACTTCCGTGGCCACAGGTATATAAAATCAAGCACTAGGCATGCAGACGCTTCTACAAACATTTGTGAAAGAATGGGTCGCTCTCAGGAGCTCAGTGAACTCAAGCATGGTACCGTGATAGGTTGCCACCTGTGCAGTAAGTCCATTTGTGAAATTTCATCACTACTAAATATTCCACGGTCAACTGTTAGTGGTATTATAACAAAGTGAAGCAATTGGGAACAACAGCAACTCAGCCAGGAAGTGGTAGGCCACGTAAAACCACAGCGCGGGGTCAGCACATGCTGAGGCGCACAGTGTGCAGAAGTCACCAACTTTCTGCAGAGTCAATAGCTACAGACCTCCAAACTTCATCTGGCCTTCAGATTAGCTCAAGAACAGTGCATAGAGAGCTTCATGGAATGAGTTTCCATAGCCAAGCAGCTCATCCAAGCCTTACATCACCAAGTGCAATGCAAAGCGTCGGATGCAGTGGTGTAAAGCACGCCGCCGCTGGACACTAGAGCAGTGGAGACTTGTTCTATGAACTTGACTGGCCTGCACAGAGTCCTGACCTCAACCCGATAGAACACCTTTGGGATGAATTAGAGTAGAGACTGTGAGCCAGGCCTTCACATCCAACATCTGTGCCTAACCTCACAAATACTCTTCTAGAAGAATGGTCAAATATTCCCATAAACACACTCCTGAACCTTATGGAAAGCATTCCCAGAAGAGTTGAAGCTGTTATAGCTGCAAAGTGTGGGCCAACTCCAAATGAAACCCTACAGATTAAGAATGGGATGTCATTAAAGTTCATGTGCATGTAAAGGCAGGCGTCCCAAAACTTTTGGCAACATAGTGTATCACAATAACTGCACAGAGGAACGATATCGTGGAATCATTTTCAGAATGATTTTTCCATGATGAACGATAAAAACATTGTCAGCCAATCAGAATCCAACCGTGGCAGACGACAAAACAGCAGCGTGCTTATAATACACAGAATGATATCATCCACTGATGTGGACACTAATATAGTTATGATTATAGCTATCTTTATAGATATCATTATTGTTGTGAATGGGCCTTAGCAAATAATACAGAATAGTAACAGTGAAAGAGAGAGTAATAAAATACTAAAGAACACAAAAAAAAAATAAAAGTTAAATGCATAAATTCCAAAAGTAAACAAACTCTTTAGACTTGCATGGGCTTAGATTGGCCTACAATACAAGCAATGTACTTTTAATTATATTTATTTAAGTGATCTCACATGAGCAAGAGTATTTTGTTCAGAAAATCAGCAATCAAATACAAAGCCTAGAAAAAACTGTTCTTTTGTTAAATCATGTGTATGTGCATTATATAATATGATACTAAACCTGTTTGCACATTATACTCTTATACATTTGTTAACCACATATTTATAAGTCTACAGTTTACTCACTGCAAAGTCTACTTCAATTATTTTATTCCACTTTATCCTTATTTGTTACCTTTTTTTTTTCTCTTGACTTGATTATTTATAATTCTACAGATATAGACATATATATATATATATATATATATATATATATATATATATATATATATAGATAGTACTTTTTTTATATCCTATTTCTATTATAATTTCTTCCTTGTGTTTTTAACTGTGAATTTGCACTGTCCATGGAGCGGACCTGTTTACATTTCACTGCTAGTTGTATATTCTGTATATAACTGTGTATGTGACAAATAAAACTCTTGAAACTGTGACGACATAATGCTTTTTTATTACGCCAGTAAAACTTCTTGAATCTTGACAGTGTGTATCTGCTCTCTCTCTCTGTCTCTGTGTGTGTGTGTGTGTGTGTGTGTGTGTGTGTGTGTGTGTGTGTGTGTGTGTGTGTGTGTGTGTGTGTGTGTGTGTGTGTGTGTGTGTGTGTGTGTGTGTGTGTGTGTGTGTGTGTGTGTGTGTGAACTGGCAAAGGGGGACAGTCATCAAAACAGGAAACCATTTATGTTGCTGAAACACCATTTTTAACTCTCGTAGGCAGGCAAAAATAAATACAGCACTAAGAAAAGAGAAAGAGAGAAAGAGCAGCAGGGGAAAAGAGAAAGCGAAGTGGAACAAAAACAAAACTTTGTGTAGCCGTTGGCCTATTCCAACAGCTTTAGACCATGAGCCAAACATGCAATAAAACAAGTACACACATCCAGCACACCCTTAAAGGGACACTTCACCAAAAATGCGAAGTTCTGTCATCATTTAATCATGTTGTTCCAAACGTTCTTTCTTCTGTGGAACATGAAGATATTTTGAAGAACGTTGGGTCCAAACAGCTCCACTGGACCCCATTGACATTCATTGCATGGGCTCTTAAAAAAAGAAAAACTGAGACTTTTTTTTCTGACCAATCTTTTGTTCTTAGTCTTTTTTTTTTTTTTTTTTTTTGTATAAATGGCAAGTTTTCATTTGACCCATGTACCCCTGGTTTCACAGACTAGGCTTAAACTAGTCTAAAATGCAAGTTTGTGCTGTTTTAACTGAAAGCAACGTGTACTTAAAATATGTCAGTCTGCGCCATTGTTTCGTCTCAAAATGCACACCAGTAATGTTTTTATTTCTAAGGCACGTTTACATAAATGTCCTAATTAAACCAAGGCCTCATCCTGGCTTAATCTAGGCCCTCTCTGTGAATCCAGGCCCAAGAAACTAGGTTTCGTCAGGATAAAAATATGTCTAGTGGGGTTCAATATCATGATCAACACTTATTATGTGCAGTAAAGCAAACACTTTTGCAAAAAACTTGTGAGTTTTAAGTTAGAACTGGATTGTTGTCTATGCAACTCTCCAATTGTAGGGTGTTCTGGGCGAGCTTTAGTCCACTAGTCTGGTTACTACGATATAAATACCATTGTTTATAAATATGTTAATCATTCAGTACCATGGTATACATCAAAATACCATGATATTACTATCTGATATCATCATAGTACCATCACAGTACTTTATGTATATATTTAAATTCCATGAAATGCACCTTCAAGTGGAGGGAGTTCTGGTCCACCAGCGGAAGAAAAGCCCCTGGACATGCATTTAAAGGTCAAAATCAGTATGAGATTATTTGATAACACACACACACACACACACACAGCACTCATGAGATGGACGTCTCTCTGCAGTGCCAATAGGGGAAATGATTTCCTCCTGCTAGCAATCATCAGGGGCAAACCCCATATTTGACCAGGCACAGACGAGCCATTGTTTGTGCCTCCTCCTCCATTTGGTGTTTCTTATTAGTCACAGCTTCAATCTGTGTGTAGCTGCTGTCCCACCCTGAGAGAGGGAAATATAAACATGTATATGTGTAGCAGTGGCGTGCAGTGGTGTTCTGTAATGAGGTGGCAATGTCCTCACAGGTTTTTTATTTTTAATTTTTAGACATATATAAATCAAATGTAAATTCATGCCCCAGTTGATGTTGTTAATAACTAAAGGCAGTGATAATTTACACAATATGTTTTATTTGTGAACTGATGTTCAGCTGTTCTTTTTTAATAGTCAACTCATTTATTATTTTCAGATCATCAGTCATTGATGCTTTATATGGGTATATACATATATATATATATATATATCAATATATATATATATTTATATATATATATATATATATATATCTAAAAACCACAGTCTGGTTTTGCCGATTTTATAATCAAGTCAACCACAACCAATAATTGCACTGGAGGCATTGCCTTGCTCATATGACTTTCCCCCATTCATTCTCCATTACCCCCAGCTAAACTAAGTGCACACTTTAGGGGGTCTGTTAAAAGTCAATGGGCTCAGGGGAGGCAAGAGAGACACAGCATCCCGCTGTACTTTACCTGCAGGTGTCACTGTTGGACAATGTTACTTAAAAAATTTAGTGATTTATACAAATTTTAATGTCACATTTTGTAATATTTGCATTGCTTTATTTTTGTAATATGCATTATTTTTTCATCCATTTTTTGAGGAGGCAGTGTCTCCCTTGCCTCCTCGGAGGAAATGTCCCTGACACACACACACACACACACACACACACACACACACACACGTTGTGTTTTCATGTTTTATGGGGACATTCCATAGGCATAATGGTTTTTATACAGTACAAACCGTATTTTCTATCCCCCTACACTGCCCCTACCCATCATAGGAAACATTCTGCATTTTTACATTTTCAAAAAACATCACTTAGTATGATTTATAAGATGTTTTCCTCATGGGGACCAAAAAGTGTCCCCACAAGGACAAGGATTTCGGATATTGCCATATTTGTGGGGTCATTTTGTCCACATTAGGTAGGGTTTACCTACCTAGGTAGGGTTTACCTACCTTACCAGGCCACACACACACACACTTGATCAGGGCTTGATCAGGTCCAGAAATGAGCAGGTCCACACAGACTCAAAGAATAAATGAACATTACAACATGTCACTGCACAACACAAAATATCATGTACACTCTAAAAAATGCTGGGTTAAAACAACCCAATTGCTGGGTTAGTCCATATTCAACCCAACTTGGGTTGTTTTTAACCCAGCATTTTTTAGAGTGTACTACAGTATGATATTCTTATCATGTGAATACTGTACCTACCTGGTGTATGACTATGGTATAGGCACAGACTACAATTTTGAGCTACAGATTCCATCCAGTTGTCGGTGATCAGACATGTTTGATATTTTGAGCTGATTTTAGAACACATTAAATGTTTTCATTTGTCGCACCATATGTCGTCTTGCAATAAGGCTCATGTTTTTGTGCGAGTTTGAGTTTCAGAATGACTAGAAAGTCTGGTAGTCTGTAATCCTCAATCCTTTAGTGATTCCAGTTTTATCTCTGTAAGTATGTGATGCCTAGTGTTTTAAAATCTGTTCAGATAATAAAAGTTGTGTAGTGTATTCCAGCTTTTATAATTAAATAGCTTGACCTCTATTAAGATTGACAAACCAGCACATGATACTGTATGTAAATCGTCAGGGATGTGCTTAGGGTTACCATTGCCATTACCCTTTTTATGGCTTAGTTTCAATAAATCATCTTTGCGTTATTAAATTATTTCTGCAGTTTTATTTTACAAAAGCAAGATAAATATATTTTCCATTGTATGTCTGTGATTTGATGCTATAAAAAGACAAAGCATTTGCGTATACATAGCCACTTAACCACACGGATGCAATTACATTGTTTTGTGTAAAAAGCTAAATCTGTCTTCAGAGCAGACAGCTTCCCTTTAACTCATCCCATCACTATCAAAGTGGGAGGATGTGGCTTGGGATTTGGAATGTGTTAGCTGAACTGAATATTAGCCTCGCCGGGACTACGGGAACAATTAAATGGACAATCGTTGTTTTGTCTACTGCTGCTGTGTTTCTTGTTCTTCCAAGCAAAGTACTCAAAATGTTTTATGAACACTGACTGGCCTGGCTGTTTTTTATTTTATTTTTTATTTTATGTCGAGCTTAACAGCTACTCGTTGATTTTTTTACGCTAACAACAATAACAAAATAAAAAAAAAACAACCTGGGGAAATCTGGTAGCTGATGAAAGGAAAAAGAACACATAATTCAAGGCCCAAACAATGATTTAACATGAGTGATCAGATCTCTAATCTAGACTACTGACATAAGTATGCCAAATTACTAAAGGCCTTGAATAGGGGCTAATAGGCTAAGGCCATTTAAAAATAAATAAATAAATAAATAAATAATTTTACATTTTAAATGTTACAAAATGTTAAAATTATTGTTTAAAATGTCAATCTTGACTAGGAAGTATGTGAATAGTACACTATATTGCCAAAAGTACTGGGACACTTCCATGGCCACAGGTGTATAAAATCAAGCACTAGGCATGCAGACGCTTCTACAAACATTTGTGAAAGAATGGGTCACTCTCAGGATCTCAGTGAATTTAAGCGTGGTACTGTGATAGGTTGCCATCCATCCATTATCTTCCGCTTATCCGGGGCCGGGTTGCAGGGGCAACAGTCTAAGCAGAGACGCCCAGACTTCCCTCTCCCTAACCACTTCCTCCAGCTCTTCCGGGGGAACCCTGAGGTGTTCCCAGGCCAGCCGGGAGACATAATCCCTCCAGCGTGTCCTAGGTCTTCCCTGGGGCCTCCTCCCAGTGGGACATGCCCAGAACACCTCCCCGGGAAGGCGTCCAGGAGGCATCCGAAATGCCCGAGCCATCTCAGCTGACTCCTCTCGATGTGGAGGAGCAACGGCTCTACTCTGAGCTCCTCCCGAGTGACCGAGCTTCTCACCCTCTCTCTAAGGGAGAGCCCAGCCACCCTGTGGAGAAAGCTCATTTCGGCCACCTGTATCCGGGATCTTGTCCTTTCGGTCATGACCCACAGCTCATGACCATAGGTGAAAGTAGGAACGTAGATTGACCGGTAAATCGAGAGCTTCGCCTTACAGCTCAGCTCCTTTACCACGACATCGACCGCATTACTGCAGAAGCTGCACCGATCCATCTGTCAATCAAGACCCCAAGATACCTGAACTCCTCCACCTGAGGCAGAAACTCTCCACCAACCTAAAGTGGGCAAGCCACCCTTTTTCGACTGAGAACCATGGCCTTGGATTTGGAAGTGCTGATTCTCATCCTGGCCGCTTCACACTCGGCTGCAAACCGCCCCAGTGCACGCTGAAGGTCCTGGTCTGAGGAGGCCAACACAACAACGTCATCCGCAAAAAGCAGCAACGAAATCATGTGGTTCCCAAACTGGACACTCTCCGGCCCTTGGCTACGCCTAGAAATTCTGTCCATAAAAATTATGAACAGAACCGGTGACAAAGGGCAGCCCTGCCAAAGTCCAACATGCACTGGGAACAAGTCCGACTTGCTGCCGGCAATGCGGACCAAGCTGTACGACCTGCTCCAGTCGTACAGGGACCAAACAGGACCACAAGGACCACAAGGGGCCCTGGCCCCCGGGGATAGGTTGCCACCTGTGCAATAAGTCCATTCGTGAAAGTTCCTGACTACTAAATATTCAACGGTCAACTGTTAGTGGTATTATAACAAAGTGGAAGCAATTGGGAGCAACAGCAACTCAGCCATGAAGTGGTAGGCCATGTAAAACCACAGAGCGGGGTCAGCGCATGCTGAGGCGCACAGTGCGAAGAAGACACCAACTTTCTGCAGAGTCAATAGCTACCTCCAAACTTCATGTGGCCTTCAGATTAGCTCAAGATCAGTGCATAGATAGCTTCATGGAATGGGTTTCCATAGCCGAGCAGCTCATCCAAGCCTTACATCACCAAGTGCAATGCAAAGCGTCGGATGCAGTGGTGTAAAGCATGTCACCACTGGACTCTAGAGCAGTGGAGACGTGTTATCTGGAGTGACCAATCACGCTTCTTTGTCTGACAATCCGATGAACGAGTCTGGGTTTGGCAGTTGCCAGGAGAACGGTACTTATCTGACTGCATTGTGCCAAGTGTAAAGTTTGGTGGAGGGGGGATTATGGTGTGGGGTTCTTTTTCAGGGGTTGGGCTTTGCCCCTTAGTTTGGGGACGGCCTCTTTCTGTTCCAACATGACTGTGCACCAGTGCACAAAGCAAGGTCCATAAAGACATGGATGAGCGAATTTGGTGTGGAGGAACTTGACTGGCCTGCACAGAAGATTGCTTACACAAATGGAAAAGAACACGATCAGACATTAAACAGCATATAAAGTTCATTCAAAACTGCCTAATGTTACTGAATGAAATGTCGAACCCATGAAGAGGAAACGACTGTGAAGCTTAGGGGTTGTTCATGGACTTGATTTACTCAATCCGTGTTTTGATCATCGTTCTGAATCCCATAGTTTTTGACAAAAAAGAGATTTTCTCAGCTTTTTGTTTCAATTTTTTTTATGAAACTCGATAAAAATGGGTGCATGAAGATAGAATAAAATCTTTTTAAAATGGAATGAGTTCAAGTACAGTTAAATGTATATTTCAAGTATAAAAACAGTAGTATACTTAAAGTGCAGAAATAATATATAAATACTAGTTAACTATAAATATGATGATGTGTTCACTTAAATAAAACAAACAAGTATACTTGCAGTATAAACTACTAAACTAATAGTTTACTGAGAGCAAACTTCAAAGTGTACTATCATAAACTAAAAAATGTGCTACAAGTATTTGACTAGTAAACTATCAGTATACCTATAAGTGCACTTGTAGTATAGTTGCAATACTAACAAAAACTTAGTTGTAAACTAAATGTGTACCTAAAGTTTAGTATACTTTTATACACTAAAAAGTGGGCCAATTTAGTCCCAGGTAGTATTGAAACCAGAGCCCTGCACGGGCCTCAAATCTAGGCCCTAGCCCTGAGACACTCAGGCCCTAGCCCGGCCCGTGTCCGACAGCTTATCAAATTCTCAGCCCGAGTCCGACTGTAGCCTGTGTTTTTTTAGTTTTTTTTTTTTTTTAATCCT
This sequence comes from Paracanthobrama guichenoti, assembly GCA_018749465.1. Classification (NCBI taxonomy): domain Eukaryota; kingdom Metazoa; phylum Chordata; class Actinopteri; order Cypriniformes; family Gobionidae; genus Paracanthobrama; species Paracanthobrama guichenoti. The sequence goes on from CM031965.1 coordinate 18,724,464, forward strand.
CCCTATTACACTGCAGCCATTAAAATAGTTTTTAGTTTTTAAATGTCAAAGTAGTTAGCGGCCGACAGCGAGTTAATCACATGTTTGATCAATTTAGCCTCTCAAATCAACACTTGACTTGTCTTGCTTATAGGGGTGTAACGGTACGAGTATTCGTACCAAACCGTTTTGGTACAGGGCTTTACCAAGCGGTTCCAAATGCAATCTTTAACAGTTAACAGTCGGCTTGTTTTAAGCGCGGAGCACACTTAAATCCGAGTTCCCACACGAACAATAAGTATTGAGTCCATTTTGCCATGAAATTCTAACGATAAATGCCGTTTTGATGCTCTTTAATGTGACTGATCACTGTATAGGCGTGTCAAGTGGCGGCACGGCGCGCGAGTGAATGCGATCATATCTTCCTTAAGAATAAACATCAATTAACATCTGAAGGTATGTTGAGGATACATTATAACTTACTGAACTGTATCATATGTCGTGTAATCGCTCAATCGGTGTTTCATCGGTGGAAAGACGCCAATAAAACAGCTTGAGAACAATCATCACATTTACCTCAGAAGTCATTCAGTGTCCACAGCTGTTAGTTCACTAGAGAAATCAACTCTTTCACTAAATATATGCACTATATTAGCCTATATATGCATTATATTCTACTTAACCTGTTAATGATGTCTTAATGTATGTTTAAATAAATGTCCTGAAAATGACAGACACTGTGTATAAATAATTATATACATTTAATCAATGAATTGGAGTAAAAACATAATTTTTAAAAATACTTGGATTTAGAAGTTAATGCAAAAACAGCCTCATGTGAAGTTTACATGTTTGCATTCAGTGTGTTATTTGAGTGTTAATTATTATATCTAAAAATAAATAGCAACTAAATTTATTATCTTTTTAAATTTATTTTCTAGCATTATCTTTAAGAAACTTTTAGTTATAATTGAATTCATTTAAGAACACACATTTTTTTCAGTAAACCACGGTTTAATAAAAATAAATAAAAGGCAATTTTGTAAAACCGCTGTACCGAACCGTGACTTCAAAACCGAGGTATGTACCGAACCGCCAGTTTTGTGTACCGTTACACCCCTACTTGCTTATATTCAAGATTCAAGAGTTTTATTTGTCACATACACAGTTATATACAGAATATACAACCAGCAGTGAAATGTAAACAGGTCCGCTCCATGGACAGTGCAAATTCACAGTTAAAAACACAAGGAGGAAATTATAATAGAAATAGAATAAAAAAGTACTTTTATATATATATATATATATATATATATATATATATATATATAATATAGAATTATAAATAAAGTCAAGTAGAAGAAAAAAGTAAAAAAAATAAGAATAAAGAAGTGGAATAAAATAAGTGAAGTAAACTGTGCAGTGAGTAAACTGTAGACTTGTAAATATGTGGTTAACCAATGTATAAAGAGTATAATGTGCAAACAGGTTTATAACAGGTTGTTACACAGTCAGTAACAACGAGAACAGAAAGTGCAGTGCAATGTCAGTGTATCGATGTTTATCCTGAAGTGAAGTCACGTGATGTTAAGTGACTGAGTTCAGGAGTCTGATGGCCTGGGGGAAGAAGCTCCTCCTGAGTCTCTCAGTTTTGGCCATCAGGCTTGGAAGCGCTACCAGATGGCAGCAGCGTGAAATGAGGGTTTGCAGGGTGATTAGAGTCCTTGATGATCTTAGTAGCTCTACCTTTGCAGCGTTTGGTGTAGACGTCCTGCAGAGACGGGAGAGCTGACCTTGAGATACGCTCGGATAAGCGCACGACTCTTTGTAGGGCTTTGCGGTCACGACTGGTGCTGTTCCCATACCACACTGTGATGCACTGAGTTAATACACTTTCTATCGCCCCTAAATAGAAAGTTTTCAGGATAGCTGGTGAAACCCTGAATTTCCTCAGCTGGCGCAGGTGGTACAGTCTTTGCCTGGCTTTTTTTCACCTGTGTCTGAATGTGTGCAGTCCAGGTCAGGTCCTCGGAGATGTTTACACCCAGGTACTTGAAGCTGCTCATTCTCTCTACTGGTGACCCGCTGATCATGAAGGGGGAGTATGTCCGTTGCTGTCTCTTCCTGAAGTCCACAATCATTTCTTTGGTCTTGCCAACATTCAGAGAGAGACTGTTGTCCTGGCACCATGATGTTAGATGCTCCACCTCGTCCAAGTATGCCATCTCGTTGTTGGAAATGAGGCCCAGGACAACAGTATCATCAGCAAATTTGATGATAGAGGTGGAGCTGTGTGTGGACAAACAGTCATGCGTGTAGAGAGAGTAGAGCAGGGGACTCAGGACACAGCCCTGTGGAGCTCCCACACTCAGGGTGATGGAGGTGGAGGTGGACTGGCCTATTCTCACCACCTGAGGCCTGCCAGTGAGGAAGTCCTCAATCCAGTGGCAGAGAGAAGGATTCAGGCTGAGATCCAGGAGTTTGGAGGTTAGCTTGATGGGAACTATGGTGTTAAAGGCTGAGCTATAGTCAATAAATAGCAGCCTTACGTAGTTCCCACTTTTGCTGTCGATGTGAGTGAGGGAGGAGTGGAGGACATGAGAGATGGCATCTTCAGTCGATCTATTGGGACGATAGGCAAACTGAAGAGGGTCCAAAGTGTCAGGAATGAAGGCGCAAATGGTGTTTTTAATGAGTCTCTCAAAAGACCTTCATGACTATAGATGTGAGAGCCACTGGACGATAGTCATTTAGGCATGAGGGTTTACTGTTCTTAGGGACAGGGATGATAGTGGATTTTTTGAAGGAGGTGGGGACCACAGATGTAGCGAGGGACTCATTAAAGATAGATGTAAACAACCCGGCGAGCTGATCAGCACAGGACCGCAGAACACGGCCTGAAATACCATCTGGCCCAGCAGCTTTCCTGATGTCCACACGCTTGAGTGCCCTCCGAACTTCATCCTCCAAGACAGAGATCACGTGGTTGTTGCTGCTCTGAGTAATTCCCTCTGACGCGCCACTTGGCGGAGTCACGTTGCCGCGGTTACAGTCAAAGCGAGCGTAGAAAGAGTTTAACTCGTTCACAAGCAACGGATCAGTGCTCACCTCTGCAGAGGATTTAGATCCAAAAGAGCAGATGGACCTCAGACCCAGCCACATGCGCCGAGAGTCGTTGAGTTGGAAATGAGACTCCACGCGATCCTTATAACGGAGCTTTGCGGCTTTAACTGCGTGTCTGAGAGCATAGCAGGATGATCTGTATTCAGTCATGTTCCCCGATAGGAGACCGGCGTTGTAAGCGGCAGTGCGTGTGTTCACTGCAGCGTGGATTGAATTGTCCACCCACGGTTTCTGATTTGAGAAGGACGTTATTGTTATTGTTTGTGTGGCTTGCTCTGTAAGCGTGTTGATGAAGCCACATCTGTGAACTCGCTGACGCCAGCTGAACTCGCTCGGAACATGTCCCAATCCACATCATCCAGAGCTGCCTGTAGCGCGGTCTCTGAATCGGGGGACCAGCGCTTAACTTCCCGCCTCACCGGGGGTTCCTGAACGAGCCTTTGTTTGTATTCAGGTGTGAGGAAAATGGCGACATGATTTGATTTGCCAAAAGCTGGTAGTAACCGCGCTTTATAGGCGTTCTTAAACGGAGAGTAGCAATGATCCAGTGTGTTTGCTCCTCGTGTAGGACAGGAGACGTGCTGGTGAAAGTTTGGCAAGACTTTCTTTAGATTTGCTTTGTTAAAATCGCCCGCGATGATGAAAGCAGCATCGGGGTGTTTGTTTATGATGCCGCTGGTAACATCATGAAGGCCAGATAAAGCCAGCCCTGTGTCTGCCTGTGGTGGAATGTAAACAGCGGTCGCGACGACCACAGAAAACTCCCTCGGCAGATAGAATGGGCGGCAGATGATTGTTAAATGTTCCAGGTGAGGCGAGCAGGACCGCGAGAGAATGGTGATGTTCCTGGGGTCGCACCATTTCTTGTTGATCATGAAGCATACTCCACCGCCTTTGGATTTACCGGCCTCGGCTGTTCTGTCCATCCGAAAAACAGAGAAGTTCTCTGATGGCGTCTCACAGCTGTGTCCGGGATCGCGGGCGTGAGCCATGTTTCAGACAAACAAAAGATGTTACAGTCTCTCATGTCCCGTTGAAAACTTATCCTGGCTCTAAGATCGTCCATCTTATTTTCCAAGGATTGAACATTTGCTAGAAGAATGCTCGGGAGGGGAGGGCTGAATGCCCTTTTCCTTAGTCTGTTGCGGATCCCTGCGCGTTTCCCACGGTGTTTCTTGATTCTTCGCTGTCGGCTCTGTCCATTGTTCAACTCAGCGTTCCGAAGAATCTCAGATGGCCACAGAGGATCGGTGAAAGTGTCCTGAAACAGTCCAGTGTAGAGGTAACCAATGTCCAAAAGAGTTTTGCTGTCATAGCAGATCAATGCAGTTGATAAGTTTGTAAAAATTGTGAGTAAAAGAAAGTAAAATAGTAAATAAAAGCACAGTCTTCACGGAGCGACCTGAACGGCGACCAAACACGGCGGCGCCATTTTTCAAAATGGCGAAATAATAAAATCCATAGATATAAAACACTTCAAGCATATCACAATGTTAGTTCAAATGTTTACTATCACCACCAGTAAAAAGGCATTTTTGACAAACAGCAGGCCTGCTGCTGCTCACAATGGCGCTCACAAACGAAATGGGAATAAACCCCACACACAAAATAAAAATCATGCAGGCTGTCTTACACCTCTCCGCAAAATGAAAATCTTCAATTTGAAACAAAAGCAACAGATATGAGCTTAATTTTATTTATTTATGACCACAATAGGAGAACGAGCGAAGCACTGGTACAATCATTTAGTCTCATTACGTTTTTGAGCATCTGAGCCTTAGCCTACTTCCTGTTTCACTTGCGGCAGTTTGCGTGTTAAGTCATGACATAAGGAACACCGTTTCGGGGTCCAAGCCTCAACTCATTTCACTTGAGAATGCCATCAACGGCTGTTTATGAGCGCTATTTATTCATATTAAACATCAAACATTTTAACTACTTACAGTCTACACAACAGTCTCTGTGCTCACAGTGTCATAGACATTAATATTTTAACGATTTATAAAAGATGAATCACTGTCTGGCCATCTGGAATTTTGGTATGGAGATAAAGGTTATGATTATTATTTTTAATTTTTTTTGTAGTATTACACCACATTGTGTGTGTATATTAGCACAGTTTGTTGTTTTTCTTGTGGTATGAGATGCCGCGTGACGTCAGACTTAACAACCGGATATGCTCTCGCACGTTTATTTAATTTGCCAGGAGTAAAATGTACATGTGGTTTAAACAACCAGATGCATTTACACTTGTCCAGTTTCATCTGAAATGCATCCCAGACCAGCTTAGCTGAACTGGTTAGTTTGTGTGAAAAAAAATAATTTCAGGAAGGCATTTTTTGGAAAATGTATTTTCCCAATCGGATATACACTCACCTAAAGGATTATTAGGAACACCATACTAATACTGTGTTTGACCCCCTTTCGTCTTCGGAACTGCCTTAATTCTACGTGGCATTGATTCAACAAGGTGCTGAAAGCATTCTTTAGAAATGTTGGCCCATATTGATAGGATAGCATCTTGCAGTTGATGGAGATTTGTGGGATGCACATCAAATCAAATCACCTTTATTTATATAGCGCTTTTAACAAGTCCAATTGTTTCAAAGCAGCTTCACATTGTTAACAGGAAAATAATGCAACAGAATTTGTACAGCCGTTCTGGTGAAACGGTGATGTTATCCAGCTAATTTCAAGTATCATATAGCGTCAATGTGGGCAGATCGGTATTACAGATGAAATTTAGGTGTCCCCAACTGAGCAAGCCAAAAGCCAGAGGCAACGGTGGCAAGGAACCAAAACTCCTTCAGGGTCAGAATGGAGAAAAAAACCTTGGGAGAAACCAGGCTCAGTCGGGGTGCCAGTTCTCTTCAGGGATGCGTTGGTCATGTCCAGGCGCTGGTCCACCATCTGATCTGGATATGGCCTGGATCCGGCTGACTGCAGTAAACCTCGGGATAAACAGAGAGACTAACATTAGCGTAGATGCCACATCCAGGGCACGAAGCTCCCGTTCCACCCCATCCCAAAGATGCTCTATTGGGTTGAGATCTGGTGACTGTGGGGGCCATTTTAGTACAGTGAACTCATTGTCATGTTCAAGAAACCAATTTGAAATGATTCGAGCTTTGTGACATGGTGCATTATCCTGCTGGAAGTAGCCATCAGAGAATGGGTACATGGTGGTCATAAAGGGATGGACATGGTCAGAAACAATGCTCAGGTAGGCCGTGGCATTTAAACAATGCCCAAATGGCACTAAGGGGCCTAAAGTGTGCCAAGAAAACATTCCCCCACACCATTACACCACCACCACCAGCCTGCACAGTGGTAACAAGGCATGATAGATCCATGTTCTCATTCTGTTTATGCCAAAGTCTGACTCTACCATCTGAATGTCTCAACAGAAACCGAGACTCAGACCAGGCAACATTTTTCCAGTCTTCGACTGTCCAATTTTGGTGAGCTCATGCAAATTGTAGCCTCTTTTTCCTATTTGTAGTGGAGATGAGTGGTACCCGGTGGGGTCTTCTGCTGTTGTAGCTCATCAGCCTCAAGGTTGTGTGTGTTGTGGCTTCACAAATGCTTTGCTGCATACCGCGGTTGTAACGAGTGGTTATTTCAGTCAAAGTTGCTCTTCTATCAGCTTGAATCAGTCGGCCCATTCTCCTCTGACCTCTAGCATCAACAAGGCATTTTGCGCCCACAGGATTGCCGCATACTGGATGTTCTTCCCTTTTCACACCATTCTTTGTAAACCCTAGAAATGGTTGTGCATGAAAATCCCAGTAACTGAGCAGATTGTGAAATACTCAGACTGGCCCGTCTGGCACCAATAACCATGCCACGCTCAAAATTGCTTAAATCACCTTTCTTTCCCATTCTGACATTCAGTTTGGAGTTCATGAGATTGTGTTGACCAGGACCTCACCCCTAAATGCATTGAAGCAACTGCCATGTGATTGGTTGATTAGATGATTGCATTAATGAGAAATTGAACAGGTGTTCCTAATAATCCTTTAGGTGAGTGTATATCTGATCAGAGGAAATTAATGAAGTGACCTGGGTAGGGTTATACCAGCAGCCCATAAGTTAAATTGGAACGTAAAGTCCACACTAGAGTCTTAGTAACTACTAGCTAAAACTAGGCCATAACTCTTGCAGCTGCGCTGAAGGAATGCTCGCCGCCGCTGCTGCTGCTGCTCTAAATACTGAGAGCCAGTCTTGACAGTCACGTGGTCTCGTGTTGTTTCCACCAGCGCAGCACATCTCATAGTTTCTTTCAATTAATGAACGTCTAAAATATATAAAGAAGAAGCCTAAAACAGGCCCGAAACCCGGCCCGCGTGTGAGGTATGACGTCAAATTTGGCCCGGCCCTAGGGCCCGTCGGGCTCAGGCTGAAATGCAAGACTCTAATTGAAACCGTACACTTCCTAGTAGAGTCAAGATTCAAGAGTTTTATTTGTCACATACACAGTTATATACAGAATATACAACCGGCAGTGAAATGTAAACAGGTCCGCTCCATGGACAGTGCAAATTCACAGTTAAAAACACAAGGAGGAAATGATAATAGAAATAGAATAAAAAGTACTAATATATATACTATATATATATATATCTGTAGAATTATAAATCAATCAAGCTAAGTAGTAAAAAATAAATAAAGAAGTGGAATAAAATAAGTGAAGTAAACTGTGCAGTGAGTAAACAAATGTACAAAGAAGTATAATGTGCAAACAGAACAAGTATACTTCTAGTACATTGATATTAGTATACTTACTACATATAAAAATATACTTGAAGTATACTTATTTTTTGTAAGGGTCAGGACAGTCTCTAATGAATGTTTTGGGACTGTGCGCATTGTGGTACCATCGCTAATCAGTGTTGTCAAAACCTTATTTTCCTGTGGAAATGTGGCATTTACAGTTCAAGTGATTATCTCCAAAAGTTTTGTGGTCCCATGAGCAAAGAAGATAGATTTCAAAGTGTTACCTCCAGGATTTGGTGCTGAAGCAATGCTAATGGATAGCTTTCTCCAGGTACAGGCCTCCTTGACAAATACCACAAAAAAGATGAATCTGAAGACCCATGCTATGTTTAGTGTTCCATATTTAAACCTTTTTTCTTATTCTTTTTTTAAAATACTGGTGAATTTCCCCCAACTTAAGAACATGTTGACCAGAGTATGAGAAGCATTCAGCAGAGCGTAGCATGTAACACTCAGCGCCAGACCTTCAAACCGAGCAAGGTTAAATTCAGAAGTCAAACTGTGGAGCTTTTTCCAGCTCCACAATTCCTACCCACCCACAAACTTCCTTCAGCCCCAGTTCGTGAGTGTTCTAACAACGAAAGGAATGACCGAGCATGAGAAAAAAAAAACTGAATTACAATAGAAGGGAGTTCAGTAAACAAATACAGCATTGCAGAGGGCAAATTAATCTGGTCGGGGAACGAAAAGAGAAGCAAAAAGAATGCATCCTTTGCCAACGTGACAATTATGTTTATGTGGATCAAAACAAAACAACAAGCCTTTGCCAATCCCAGCAGTGGCCCTTCTATTGTTTCAGAGATCAAGCCGAGATGAAGTTACAGCGTCAACATACATCCGTAGCAGCTCCGTCCGGATGGAAAAGAGGCCCTACATATGCAAAAGCAATGCTAATCCACGCAAAGCCCTGGGGACGCACACTCCAAGCTACATGAAGCCTTCCAAAAAAGAGCTCACTATTTTTATCAGAATGACGCTCCCCGGTGGGAAAGCACCACTGAGTCGTTATGGTTTCCCTTAGATATGTCGTCCCACCAGAAAATCAAAATAAACACATGGAAAACCACAAGGATATATCTGGCTCGTTGTGCGGAAAGCATTTTTTTTTTCTGTTTCTTTTTTCTCCTCTTGCCTTTCTCTGCAATTGTACTCTTGCATGCATGCTAAAAATGCAGGACTTGGGGAACGAGAAGAGAAAAGGATGGAGCACTCAACAACCCAATGAAGTGAAGTTCCAACTATATGCCAATGTATGGTTAGCATTTTAGGCCCTAATGTTATCAGTGGACCTGATATTTTCAGTTGAACCTTGTACTCAGTCAAAAACAGTTTTTAGCTTTTGGCTGGATACCACAATAATGACATGGTAAGAGAATAGGAAGACTTGGATTTTGCAGATATGGCTTTCGGTCAAGAGCTCAGCCAGTCTCAGCCTCAGACAGCCCAACAAACTTGAAATCACTTTCTCAATCCAGCAATCTCTAATCTGATTATTTGGCTTCAAGCTACTTCCTGAGGTATTTTTTTCACAAGGAAACAAGTCATGCTTACAAGGTACTAGAATGATACAAAGAGCACTTTTGAAGTTTGTAAGGTTAGTGACATCAAATCATTAGTTTGAGGCTCTTATAAAATATTGTGGACCATATATTTTGTCATGTAGCCAAGGGTCTGGTTACACGACACTACACACATACACTTACCTTACAGCATCTGAACCCAACCGAGCAACTCAGTGCACAAGTGCTGACCTATCATTACTGTTTCTATTAGGAGTGAAAGGTGTGTGCGTCACTCATGCAATGTTGAGGAGTGTCTTCAAGCACATCAACAATAACATTTCTTTCTGCCATTTTTTCCATCATCAACCATGTTGGAGATAACTAATGTTACTATTGCTGCTCTGTACCTGTTGTGAAAGTCCCAAATACGCCCACTACCCAGTTTGATAACATGTCAATAAGCTCTTCGCCGATTGGCTTGCATGACAACGCATCATGCAGATTTTCCTCTCGGAAAACATGATTGAGGCGTTCGCGTCATTTGCGTCGCACAATTCACCCAACAAGAATTTGTGTCTATTCGTGTAACTTGTGTCGACAAGGCTAATCTACTCGCTCAAATAATTAAATTGCATACACCATAAGTTTACACAGAATAGGACTTCGGTACATTGGAATACAAATTCAGTATGCCGCTTTCTGTCTTCCCGGTTTCCTTTCCATGAAGCTTGTGGACATGCCACACATGCCACAAAAATTGATCAAAACTCAGCGTATAGGCTACTAGCAAGCTCTTTCATGCCATCTGAACTCTTGTTTTGGGTTGGTGCATAGATCGTCTCTCTTCCTGTTGTGGCGGTTAGCAAACAGCGTTGCATTACCATGCAAACCCCCTTCTGGACTGGAGCGTGGATCGCCTGTGACTGACTGTATTCGTCATCTGACTGTATGCACCGAACAGTGACGTCCATACCGTGATGGCTGGGGACAAATACATTTACTGTTTCACACCTAGTTTCTAGACACCTCAACTTTGCAGGTGAGCAAAACTGTATACAGTAGAAATGGAGTCAGGCTTTTAGATTACAAACAGAATATTAAATTGAGAAAATAACGTGTTCAAGGAAAGATTGTGCAGACAGGGCTGTTTCAGGAACATGAGGCAGAAGGTACGGCAGCTTGACGTCCTAGGCTTTGAAAATCCAACTAGTCTCTACATGGGTTCTGACCAGAGTCACCTTTCCTTTCAAACAGCCAGACGAAGAAACTAATTGCTTATGGCACAAGACAATAAACACTAAGAAACTCCCTTAAACTGATTATTGGGAAGTTTTGTTTCGCAAACATGAAATTGGAACTTGTGTATATCATGACTCTAAAATGGCGAAATGATTCCTCCCACATAGATTCAGACTGTGAGACAAATTTTTGGGAGAGATGAATCAGACTCCGAAACTGGAGACTTGTGACTAGGGCGTTTCCATGACGGCCTCTCTATGAACTGTGTGTGTGCGCAAGATAACCCTCTCCTTTCTCTGAACGCTTTATCCGTCGGGCTGCGGCAGAGATCCACACAAACAAACACAGCCGTGGAGAGGAAATACTTTCACTGCGATGTGCCGCCCTAGGCTGACACCCGTAAAATCTTGTCTGGCGGTTCTCCGCCCATTCACACACACATACAGATCACCTGTTCCTCTACATCTCTGGCTACATTTCACCCGAAGAGCCTGTGGTTGTGCGAGAACCCTTGTGTATGTGTGCTGTGAATTAGACTTCCTCTTTTGTACACTTTGAGAGACCTGTACAATGATTTACTTACTCAAAGGGGCAACTTCTATTGTGTATGTGTGTGCACCCAAACAACCCCAAGGACCACACACACACACACTTGCAAATACAACATACACCCACGCTCACAACCCCACGCACACACATCTTCCTGTTGACCGTGGCTTATGCCGCCGAAATCCAGCTGCAGTAACAGTTGTTCGCCGCTCTTCCCGGATCTCCACAGAAACCAGAGCCTGGCTGTTATCGGATCCCGCTCGGCTTTCCTCCTCGGGAAAGAAGAATGCAGTGAGAAGGAGGAGAGAGAGACAGAGGGAGGCAGGGTGAAGGAGAAAGAGAGGGAGGGGGCGATGGTTTGGTCATGGTCCCGTGTGGGAATATTTAATAACAAACATTAAAAATACCACAGAAAGACTTTGCCACATTCCCACGGTCCAACTGCAGCCAGGGCCTGACAGCACGGTTATAAATACCAGCTATAGAGTGGCCCCAGAGTGCACTTACAGTACCACACATACACACACAGCACACACAATCCATGCACATATACACACAGTTACCGATCCATGTACAGTACATCTGGAGAAACTATGTGGAGCTGCTTGGACACTTTTTGCAGCATATACATCCAAGGTTAAATGCATGAATAGCATGCATGCACAATAATACATAGCCTACTCTGTTCAAGGCCCTGTCCCAAATGGCACACTTCACATGCACTTTTCGGTCTTGTGGGCTTACAAAGGCTGCTGTGTGCGCATGTCCGTTAAGTCCATGAGACCTTGGGGCAGGGGTCGGCAACTGGCTGCCTGGCGGCCATGCCTGCAACCATTTTGAGAGTGGCTGAAATATAGCTGTCATGATAGTGTAACGGAGGCCAGCTAGTGAGAGCTGTGCAGGTAAACTCCCCTCTAATGGCTTACGCAAGAAGTTGCAGTCTTAAGCCTCCTTGTTAGAGTGTCAGACTCCCATGCGGAAAAACCCAAGTTCGAGCACCGCTTGGAATGGGCGGTGCGAGCCGGAGAAATTACAACAACAGTGATTCTTTAGTGATTTTGCTTTCAAAAGAAGTACGAGAACGTTTTTGCAGCAATGTTTTATTTTGGGATGAATTGAGAGCTTTTAATTTGAAAAGTTCTGAAAGACATTCAAAAGAGTCTGTGGATCGCTAGACACGCCTCTAAAATAGCCGTCATGAAATGTGTGGTGTGAAAAAACAAACAGTGAACCATTGAAACGTTTGCTTATAACGCTGGGCCTCAGCGCCAACACGTGAACAATAACAAACCAAATTCAGCTTCCTTCAACCAGCAACAAAAAGGTGCCATGCTTCATCTGGTGGTGCCACCTGATATATTCTTTACAAACAGCCACAACTTTGTTGCAGATATGACACACCAGCTTTACATTCACAAAACCAGGTAGGATGAACGCATAGTTGTCTTTCCATTCTTCTTTGTATGCCCTATTTTCACTGTTGACTTTCCTCTTTAGACTCTTTGATAGTGCTAGCTTAAATGTCAACATCACTCTACACGCAACGTAATCGTGTACCTCCAGCACGCAAACAATTAAAAAAACTGTTTAGTACGTGAGGATGCCAAGGAATAATTCTGAGTGTAAAAGTAGGCTACATCAAATAATTATTACAATAAATTAGGCTCCATTGTGTAAAATTAAAATACACATTTATTATTCACAGTATGGAAAGATTAAATAAAACATAGTTCGTTAAGAGCATGACTTAAACATGCCATTAATGGGCTTATTCAAGTTCTCTTTTATGATTTATTTTTATCCATTACACATCTCCCACATATGTTTTAGCAAGGTGGTGAATGAAGATACTTAGGTTACGTGTCACTACTGCTTTATTAATTTATCCAATTTATGGTAACACAGTGTAACAGCTCACTACCAGTTACAAAATACACTGTGACAGTATGTCAGGCAATTCTAGTTGTATTTTTCATAAATTTATTGGATAATCTTAAATTATCCCATGACTATATTCTGGCCCGCCATCTAGTGGTGATTTTTTTTGGCCCATGGCCAAATATATTTGCCGACCCCTGCCTTAGGGTGTCCCATTTGTCATTTTAGGTCTCAGAAGTGTGCTTGCGAGTGCCTTCTTTGCGGTCTATATGCGCCCTCGATGCACACTTTTGCTGAGGCTACATGAAGCAAGCTTCACAGCAGACAGTCAAAGCAACGTTACGTCGCAAGAGTGCAGACTCACCGCAAGTGTTTAAGGTGCCATTTTGGACAGGGCCCAAGTGTGCTGTATGCATAGGCTACATTAAGGCATCACAGGCATGCTGTTGATGTCAAAGGCTTCATAAGGTAGGCATTATAATGAAGATACCTAATTTGGGCCAAATTAGCATCACATATTTTCTTTTGTAGACAAGACAATCCCAGAATCAACTGCAATGAAAATAAATAAAATCACACAAATCAAGAAAAATGTTAAAAGTTTGAATGTTGCCTTATTTTTACAGGTATGCTAGGGTATGTGAATAGTGCGCAAGACATAAATTTCATCATCAGTATATTATGCGTGTAATGTACATGTGCAGCAGATTTTTCAACTCGCCCGTACTCTGTACACTTAACTCACCTGTGCACCTTGAATTTTTTTTGGTTTGTCCACAAGGTGGCGACAATGTCCCGGGCCATTGTTTCACAGTCGACACAGAAATAGAGACAGAACAACAACAACAACAACAACAACAACAACAACAACTAACTATAGAGTATACTTTGAAAGAATTCGGCTGTACACATACTCTAAGTGTACGCTACTATTTTCATCACCACCATTTTATCAAGAAGCCACTTCCATCCTCACGTCGGACTGGCTGAGGAAAGCAGGGGAAGCTCTCACTGACTTACTTTCCGTTCCTGAAACAATGAGACTGGAAGCTGGCCGTCTGCCCCCATATTTGTGTGTGTTTGTGTGCATGTGTGTGAGTTCTTTCGCTCTCAGTCTTCACAGGTCGCAGGGCTTAACCCAACATGGCTCCCTTGTTCCTGTTATTGGACAAGACATTAGTCTCAGTGTCAAAAAGCTTTGGGGTTTGAGGCCAATTTTAGATGTATTACAAATGGGGGTGTGAAACACCAAGAGCATAAAAACAAATGATCAGTTTGTTGTGTGGAAATGTCAATGGTATAACAGAGTGCTTTGAAGCATTTATAGAGTCAACTAATTTAACGTGACACATTTAAATTGTTTTACAATAACAGTATGGTGTTGATTTTTTTATTTCTGGACTGTTGAAGACAGTGGTGAGGATAGGAAATGATTGGTAGATGGGGGGGGGGGTCACTTTACCTGTAGCCTATGGAGCATGTGCTATTAGTCCGATGGTAGGTTTGCAATCTACAAAATCGAATAATCTATGAAAACAAATAGAGATTCTTACATGACGCAAACTGGAGTCAAACTGTATTTCTCTCATGAATGCCACTGTTTTGTGTGTCTGAAAAAAGTGAGCTAACAATTTTGAAAAGTAATGTACCATCTATAGTAATGTTTTCAACTGTCGTAATCAGGGTACACAGTAATATAACCTATTTAAGAGAATGTAGATATTGACAGTCTATCCAGGGCCACCAATGAGGGGGGATAACAAGACCTTTTGTCCTTGGCCCAAGCTTAAGGGGGGCTCGGAGTGAACTGTGAAAGGCGATTGTGCCAAGGGGATCACGATCAAGATTTTGTGCTGGACGCAATAATTGCTGACTGCAGCCCTGCATCTGTCCCTCACAACTTAATTCTCATTTGTAAGACAGCACCCATCCTTACAAATGTCCATCAGTGATATGCGTAGCAATATTAGCATGGGCTAAAAGCTTTGCTAAGTCTTGCTTTTGCTGTGCATATGGAGTTTGTAATCTTACTGATGTTTGATAGAGTGCCATAACAGCATGAAATTAACACAAACTGGCCAGATTAATCACTACCATATTAAGGCTACAATGCTTTAGCACTCAGCTTGGGACATTTCAAACAATACTTCAGCAAAGAACAATATTTAAGAATTAATTTGATCTGACTCTTACGACGGACACTCCCTTAAACATGCAGAGGAGAGCGTTTGACTCATTGCAACAACAACATCTTCTCTTGTGTCTTATCTACACAAACAACTCCTCTCTAGTTCCTATGGTTGGAAACAGTATAAAAGAGTCTTTTCTCATTGTCTTGCTTGTTCTGTCTTTCTTACAAAGGCGGGTTCCACAGAGTGTATTTATTGCGCTAATAAAATGAAATGCATGTCTGTGGTGGCAGAATTATTGTGCAATAAAAGTCTGAAGAACCAAAAGATTCTTACCGCAATAATCGAGTCTTAGACACCACAGATATTTCACTTACGGTTTGGCCGGTGGCTGTTATGATGTCACAGGCTACGAGTCAAGTAGGTGTGGGTAATTTTTAGGGGGAAAATTTATCTTATAGTCACAATATCTGTCTGAAATAGCAACTACAAGGCTAAAGCATACGGTCACCTCTACTTTTAGTGCATTGGGTTATTCTAGCCATCCATCCATTGCTCTTAGGTGAAAATTCAAACACAAAAGCAATAGTTTGTCGAGTGGTTTCAAAGTGTCAACCATGGAATGCAACCCTTTCAATAAGTTCTCAAATTTCTTACCTGGTTGAGCTTTCAACTCTCAAGACTTTAAAAAATAATTGTGAAATGGAAAGTAAAGTTTATTTACCGTCTAACAAGCCTTACCCTGGAAAAGTTACTACATACGTAGTTAAAGAAACATTAAAAAGTCATGCTGCGTAACACGAGAATGAACCTCATTGGTTCTTGCTGAAGCTCAAACGTGCTGCGTAACACGAGAATGAACCTCATTGGTTCTCGCTGAAGTTCAAACGTGCTGCGTAACATGAGAATGAACCTTATTGGTTCTTGCTGAAGCTCAAACGTGCTGCGTAACACGAGAATGAACCTCATTGGTTCTTGAGGAAGCGCAAAACGGACTGTGTAACGTGAGCTCAAACGTGCTGCGTAACACGAGAATGAACCTCATTGGTTCTTGCTGAAGTTCAAACGTGCTGCGTAACATCAGAATGAACATCATTGGTTCTTGCTGAATCTCAAATGTGCTGCGTAACACAAGAATGAACCTCATTGGTTGTTGCAGAAGCTCAAAACGGACTGTGTAACATGAGCTCAAATGTGCTGCATAACACGAGAATAAACCTCATTGGTTCTTGCTGAAGTTCAAATGTGCTGCATAACACGAGAATGAACCTCACTGGTTCTTGCTGAAGCTCAAACGTGCTGTGTAACACGAGAATGAACCTCATTGGTTCTTGCTGAAGTTCAAACATGCTGCGAAACACGAGGATGAACCTCATTGGTTCTTGAGGAAGCGCAAAACGGACTGTGTAACGTGAGCTCAAACGTGCTGCGTAACACGAGAATGAACATCATTGGTTCTTGCTGAAGTTCAAACGTGCTGCATAACACGAGAATGAACCTCACTGGTTCTTGCTGAAGCTCAAACGTGCTGTGTAACACGAGAATTAACCTCATTGGTTCTTGAGGAAGCTCAAGCATGCTGCGTAACACAAGAGTGAACCTCATTGGTTCTTGTGGAAGCTCAATTGTGTAGCAAAACACGATAATAAACATACCTGCGTGACACACCGGAAGCGGTTTCAAAAGATCTGTACACAAATCAGTTAAAAAGAGTTTGTGTACATTGCATAACAAAAACATTTAGAGATTAGAAAACCCAAGAAAAATGCACAATAAAAGCATAATCATAAGCAGTTTGTTCAATAACAGTTGTTATGAGAAGAGCTCTTTCAATGGGACAGTTAATAACAACTTGATAATGAAAGTTAAAAACTGAAAGTTGCTGTTTTTAAAGACTTTCATACTTATTTGAGAAGTCGCATATGTCAAAATCCAGCCACTGATTCAAAAAAGTGCACATAAAAGGTATGTCAATGCAGTCAGGAGCATGAAATATTGTTGAACATAGTGATAGCATGCACTTTCAACAATTTCTGAAAGAGAATGAATTCAACCAAAGTCAACGGCCAAGTGCCCAACTAAAGGGAACACTTATCACCATAATGATGACTTCAAACAGACTTCAACAAACTTTGTACATGTACCATATGAAAGAAATAAAGCCAGCAATAAGTGAATATGGTAAAGTTATGTTCTTGGAGTTGTTTAATCATCCTCTGGTGAGATTGATATTATTTGCATTTAGGTCCATCTAAGGCTGTGTGGCTGTAAGTCAGTTATAGTTGTTGTGTTTCTGTTCATCTCTTCTCTTTTTTCTGTTCTTGTTGATCCTCTTATCTTCAGTGATTCTGCTTGTTTCCCGCAGGTGTCATAATTTATGCCCAATCATCACTTGTAGTGTGAATCTACTTTTTTTTTTCACTAACTGCAACATTTCTTCAGTATTATTTCTCTTATAGATTGGGACCATATATGAAAACTGAGCAGTGTTTGTTTAACACTGGAGATTTTACTGTGTAAACATTTAATCAGCAACATATGTTTTTCTATTAAATAATCAAATTAATTTGGAAAATTGTTTTGGTCTTTAACTACAAACACACTAAGAAGCATGATATGTAACACATACAAAAGTTTTGTTGTGGTCTTGCTGGGATCATACCAGCACCCAAAAGACAACTGGTCCACTAGCACACCAGCATCCCAAGCTGGTCCCAGCATGGAAAACAAACCTTATGCTGGTTCACCACCACACCAGCATCCCATGCTAGGGACCTGCAAACCAGCAACCTGCACACAATGCTGGGATACAGAAAACTAGTAACCAGCATCCCATGCTAGGATCCAGCAAACCAGCAACCAACATCCTATGCTGGGATTCAGCAAACCAGCATGTAGCAAACCAGCAACCAACATCCCATGCTGGGATCCAGCAAACTAGCAACCAGCATCCCATGCTAGGATCCAGCAAACCAGCAACCAACATCCCATGCTGGGATTCAGCAAACTAGCAACCAGTTTCCCATGCTGGGGACCGGCAAACCAGCATCCCATGCTGGGGACCAGCAACCAACATCCCATGCTGGGATCCAGCAAGCCAGTAACCACCAAACCAACAACCTAGCAACCAACATCTTATGCTGGGACCCAGCAAACCAGCAACCAGCATCCCATGATGGGGACCAGCAAACTAGCAACCAGCTTCCCATGCTGGGGACCAGCAAACCAGCAACCAGAATCCCATGCTGGGGACCAGCAACCAACATCCCATGCTGGGATCCAGCAAGCCAGCAACCAGCAAACCAGCAACCAACATCTTATGCTGGGACCCAGCAAACCAGCAACCAGCATCCCGTGCTGGGGACCAGCAAACTAGCAACCAGCATCCCATGCTGGGATCCAGCAAACAACATCACATGCTGAGGACCAACAAACCAGCAACCAGTATCCCATGCTGGGGACCAGCGAACCAGCAACCAACATTCCATGCTGAGGACCAGCAACCAACATCCCATACTGGGATCCAGCAAACCAGCAACCAGCATCCCATGCTGGGGACCAGCAAACTAGCAACCAATATCCCATGCTAGGGACCAACAAACCAGCAACCAGCATCCCATGATGGGGACCAGCAAAACCAGCAACCAACATCCCATGCTGGGATTCAGCAAACTAGCAACCAGCTTCCCATGCTGGGGACCAGCAAACTAGCAACCAGAATCCCATGCTGGGGACCAGCAAAACCAGCAACCAACATCCCATGCTGGGATTCAGCAAACTAGCAACCAGCTTCCCATGCTGGGGACCAGCAAACTAGCAACCAGAATCCCATGCTGGGGACCAGCAACCAACGTCCCATGCTGGGATCCAGCAAGCCAGCAACCAGCAAACCAGCAACCAGCATCCCGTGCTGGGGACCAGCAAACTAGCAACCAGCATCCCATGCTGGGGACCAGCAAACCAGCAACCAACATTCCATGCTGAGGACCAGCAACCAACATCCCATACTGGGATCCAGCAAACCAGCAACCAGCATCCCATGCTGAGGACCAGCAAACTAGCAACCAACATCCCATGCTGGGGACCAACAAACCAGCAACCAGCATCCCATGATGGGGACCAGCAAAACCAGCAACCAACATCCCATGCTGGGGACCAACAAACCAGCAACCAACATCCCATGCTGGGATTCAGCAAACTAGCAACCAGCTTCCCATGCTGGGGACCAGCAAACTAGCAACCAGAATCCCATGCTGGGGACCAGCAACCAACGTCCCATGCTGGGATCCAGCAAGCCAGCAACCAGCAAACCAGCAACCAACATCTTATGCTGGGACCCAGCAAACCAGCAACCAGCATCCCATGCTGGGGACCAGCAAACTAGCAACCAGCATCCCATGCTGGGGACCAGCAAACCAGCAACCAACATTCCATGCTGAGGACCAGCAACCAACATCCCATACTGGGATCCAGCAAGCCAGCAACCAGCAAACCAGCAACCAACATCTTATGCTGGGACCCAGCAAACCAGCAACCAACATTCCATGCTGAGGACCAGCAACCAACATCCCATACTGGGATCCAGCAAACCAGCAACCAGCATCCCATGCTGGGGACCAGCAAACTAGCAACCAACATCCCATGCTGGGGACCAGCAACCAACATCCCATACTGGGATCCAGCAAACCAGCAACCAGCATCCCATGCTGGGGACCAACAAACCAGCAACCAGCATCCCATGACAGGGACCAGCAAACCACTAACCCATGCTGGTACCAGCGTGCAAAACATTGCTTATGCTGGTGACCAGCAATGCTGGATTTTTCAGCAGGGAGTGGAGAGCTTAAGACCTCTTTTTAGCAGTTGTTTTATCCAAAGTGTCTTATTTCACAGCGACAATCCTACTGGAGTAACCTGTGGTAAAAGGCTTGGCACAATGGTGACAGCTCAAGGCTTACGTCTTTCAGGGCCTGAACCAATAACCTTACGGTTACCTACTACACCACTCCATCCTCTATGGTAAGGTCAGAGGAAAGTAAAATCTCAGGTCTCACATAGTAATTTTTAGCATAAGCAAAAAAGCCACCATCAGCAGCCGCCACTGGAAAGAGTGATGAAACATACAATGCCATTTGCCAGTTTGCAAATGCTTGAGTTTGGTGGATGCCAGGAGAACATTACATCCCTGAATTGAACTGTGCCAAATGTGAAGCAAGTTTGGTGGAGCAACAATTACACTCAGGGGATTGTTTATCAAAGTGTTGAGCGACATACTGTATCATAACTACAGTGGGGAATTTGAATGCATGTGAAAGCAGTGAGGTGTCCCTGTGCGACAAAATTAGTTCCATACACAAATGGTTATGAAGTGTATGTACAAGAACTTATCTGACCAGCACAGAGCCCAGGCCTCAACTACACTCTATACCTTCAGGATCAATGCTATTTTTAGATTAGAGAAGGTTTTATTTATTTTTAATTGAGCATTGTCTGTGTTGTTAGACACCCTGTCAAATGTGCGTGTGCACTACAGTGAATTTTTGACTGCGTCGTTCACTCATGTTCCACTTGTGCGTCAGCACTCTTACCGCAGTCTCTCTTTCCAAAATCTCTCCCAAGTTCTTCCTAAACCCTACAAAACCACCATTGCCCTCCCCATCTCTCTCTCTTTCTCACCCAGCTGTGCAGAAAGTAAACCCCATTTCCTCAGCTGCCTGTTTCTCTCTCTCTCTTTCTGGACTGATGTGTGGAAAGCAGGCTTCATTTTCTGTGGTCACCATTCCAGGGGAGCCTCCCTCATTCCTGCCGGTTTATGTCAAACAAGCTTTGCCGGTCTCCTGTGCAGCAATAAATTAGCCTGGGTTTAAATACTAATCTTATTGAGAATTTTCATCTAGTTTTGTTGTGCTCTGGAAATGTTTTTGACCTCTCTGGAATGTCTTTTCCTTAAAAAAATGTGTTGTTTGTGTATGATTCATAGTCGCTAGAGCATGATGGGTTCATACACTGGGAGGGGGCTGCACAATCCGGCTTGGAACATGTAGTTTAATTAGCTCATGCCGCAACACCTACTTCAAAATACTGTAGTGTACTGGAAAAGAGCATACATTTAATATTCTTAGTGGGGTTGTGTTATTTATTTGTATGATTGATAATGATACTCAGATGAGCTCTAAAGGTTAGAACATCACTGACTTTGTGGTGGATCTTGGATCATTCTTATGACGGTGTGTGAGAAAACTGAAATCAAATTGCAATTAAAAACAATACTTTAGTGCCCCCTGTCTGTCTAAAATGACCCATTCTGATTCTTGAACAAACAATTAGAGGTTGCCAGCAGAGGGCACTCTAAACTAATAACAATATTCTTACAGCTCAGGCAGGTTGGACATTTATGAATGGAAATAATAAAAAAAAATTAAAATAAATCACCACAAAACTCTAGACATGCAAGTGCTTCTTACCTAGAACAAACAGTCACTGAAACGGAAGTTCATTTACTATAATGGTTTGATGTGATTCCAAAGTTTTACATATTTAATTTCAGGTTTGCTACTTTATCAGGTAGAGAGGAACTCTGCCAGACTGCTGAGCTCCTGTGGTACAGAGATAGACAATATAACCCACACCCCTCCTTCACCTAATTTTACCCTTCATTGCTGATCCTAATAAGGCTACAACTAGGGAGTAGTGTGTGTATGTATTTGCGTGCAGTTAATGAACATGTCAGATGCAAACACACCTAGGGACATGGATGTGTTACACAGCAGGTTTCTTACAGCAGGCTGGTTTAAATAAACTGAATTCCATTAATATTGCAACATTTTCCCTTCTGAAGGAAACGATTTAATGTGACTACACAATTGCGTAAATATACAAATAGCCAAACTGAAAGGAATTGAATTGAAAGGAATGATTATCTGTGCATTAGTTAAGCATGAATTAATGCATATTAGTGCACCCGTATTGTAAAGTGTTACCAAATATACCATATCCACAATTTATACTGGACAGTGGATATGATTTTTTTTTTTTCTTAAAAAAATAAACAGGTCTATTAAAATACTTCCTAAATGTTAATCTTCTAATACCATGCTGTTGTGTGTATGCTAGTAATGGGTTTTGTTAGCTTAAAACATCCACCCTGTTACACACTGCACTGTAAAATGTCAGGTAACAGGGTGGACAAATGCCCTAGAATGTGAAAGTTAAATATTTGGTTAGAATTATTATTTTAGCCTGAACTTGACCAGTGGTTTTTCTCATTTTCTTCCTCTGATTAGACTAAATAATAATATTATTTTTTATTTATTTTTTTCCTCAACAAACCTGCTCAGTCCTGTAGGAATAATCCTAAAGGCATTAAACAGACCAGCTTATCTAGTTTGGTCGGGTTTGGAGAATAATCACCATAGCTTGTTAAAGATATAGGGTGACTGGATTAATCTGGTGTTTAGCTGGTTTATCAGCTGCTTTTCATCAGGGTAAACTAAAAAAAAAAAAAAATCCTTATTTTAAACTATACGCGTTTCAGCAATTAAGGATTATTCAATTAAAATGTGTAAAGATTATTTCATTCAATTTGATGGAATTTTACTATTAACTGAAATTAGTAAAGCTTAAAAAAGGCTTAATTGTTTTGAGTGTATTATATAAATAAAATACACTGATCAGGCATAACATTATGACAGGTGAAGTGAACAACACTGATTAGCTCTTCATCCCGGCTCCTGTTAGTGGGTGGGATATATTAGGCAGCAAGTGAACATTTTGTCCTCAAAGTTGATGTGTTAGAAGCAGGAAAAATGGGCAAGCGTAAGGATTTGAGTGAGTTTGACAAGGGCCAAATTGTGATGGCTAGACGACTGGGTCAGAGCATCTCCAAAACTGCAGCTCTTGTGGGGTGTTCCCGGTCTGCAGTGGTCAGGATCTATCAAAAGTGCTCCAAGGAAGGAACAGTGGTGAGCCGGCCACAGGGTCATGGGCGGCCAAGGCTCATTGATGTACGTGGGGAGCGAAGGCTGGCCCGTGTGGTCCGATCAAACAGACGAGCTACTGTAGCTCAGATTGCTCAAGAAGTTAATGCTGGTTCTGATAGAAAGGTGTCAGAATACACAGTGCATCACAGTTTGTTGTGTATGGCCACGGACCACAGACACCTGGGATCATATTTTGACCCCTGTCCACCGCCGAAAGCACCAACAGTGGGCACGTGAGCATCAGAACTGGACCACGGAGCAATGGAAGAATGTGGCCTGGTCTGATGAATCACATTTTCTTTTACATCACGTGGATGGCCGGGTGCATGTGTGTCACATCTGTGGGATGTGCTGAATAAACAAGTCCGATCCATGGAGGCCCCACCTTACAATTTACAGGACTTAAAGGATCTGCTGCTAACATCCTGGTGCCAGATACCACAGCACACCTTCAGGGGTCTAGTGGAGTCCATGCCTCGAAGGGTCAGAGCTATTGTGGCAGCAAAATGAGGACCAACACAATATTAGTCATAATGTTATGCCTGATTGGTGTACATTGTTAAATATGAAAAATTGCCTTTACAAATAATAAATGAATACTGAGCAATATTTTTTACATGTAGTTTATAAAATACAAAAAAACATAAGAGTTGACATGCTGTTTTTGCAAATATGACTGCAAATCAAATCCTGTTGTCTGAGTAACTAAAATGCACAATACATCTCTGTGGCTTCAGCTCACTTTTGGAAATTGCTGTTCTCGAGGTGCAATATGGTACTATAAAGACAAAAGCCAGCAAGACATGGTCTTGGCCTTGTATCACGCGTGCTCGTTCAGGTCCTGTGATTGCTCCGAGAGGAACAGAGTTTCTTGGTCAAGAGGGATGGGGAAAGGGGGAGAAGGATTATTTTGTTCTTTTCTCCACTCTATTACATGGTCAAAGCGGTTAAGCTCTGCGTGAAATCGGTCGAGGTTTCATGCCACAATTCCACAGGGCAGCTTTGCTTTTAACTCAGCCTAACCTCCCTGTTAGACTGTGGGTGGCTGCAAATATTGTATCCTGGTGTTTATAGTGCACAAACATATTTCAGTGCAGATTTGGCCACAGTTGGCAGAAATGTAAATGTGTGTTTTCCTATACTAACAAAAAAGTACAATTGTTAACTGGATGTGGTACATCTTGGATTTAGATATGTACCATTGTGGTAGAACCATGGTATTCTCTGAAATACAGTAGTGGCCAAAAGTGATATCCTGAGGGGATATTTATTTTTAATGACCCAAGTTCAATTGAGCCATCAAAATGCAAAGTAAAAATATTTTATATATTTTAAATATGAAGGAAGATCAAAACACTAAACTTGGTATTGATCTGACAAAACTATTTGGCAAAACAACTACAGGTTTTATTTTAATATGCAAAAAAAAAAATGCATAGAAAAACACAAAAAAAAAAAAAGCTCACTGGAATAAGCACACATTGACGACAATATAATCTGTTGTTAATATTTTAACCCTCTCTTTCAAAAACGGGTGGGTGATGGGTGTGCCGTATTCAAGACTTGGAAGTAAACGCCCACTGCTATGATTGGGTAACAGCTTTGCATATTAAAATAATTTTTCAACTTCCCGCCATTACACATGTGGAATTGTTTTTAAAACTTCCGATGTTCGCCATACATGTTTGAGTCAGAGTCTGATCCCGAATCAGAAGACAAACCTCAAATACCAAGGATGCTCCAATCAGCAAACAATCTTTATTTATATTTATTCATCATGTACTTGAGATAAAGTGTTGTATTTTATTGCATTATATTAGTGTTGAAACGAAAACGCTACAGAAAGGTGTTTATCTCATTACATAGCTAAAAAAAAAAAATCCAACTATGAAACATTTTTGTGCATTAAATATGCTTGGTTGTGCTAAGTCTTGGTTGTGGCAAATAAAGTTTAAGTACTTGGCATTAACACAGTTAGCTGGTAGGATAACTTGTGGTGCTTTGTGTTAACAAATTATGAATGATTGATCATCAAACTTATATTGATCGTTCATCATTTTCAGTAAAGTAAAAGTAAAGTGAGTAGCTACATACGATCTGTAATAGGCAAAGCAATAGTGATGCATGGTAAAACATTGTTACTCACATGTTCCATAGTTAAATGAAGCGAACAAACAAACTGAATCTGAAACTGCATTCAAAATAAACTTCATCCACACTTAATGTTAGGATCACAAGAAAGGCTGTGTTTCCATAACGTCTTGTAATCCTCAGAGGCATCGCTATGGTTTTGTTGCTGGAGTAATCCTGTGTTTGCGTCTCTATAATATTTACTACTACACAACATGCATGAATCGGTGGGTGGGGCTAAATCAGCAATGATGTAGAAGTAGGCGTTGATCTGCAGAGGTGGTCTTTTGTCGCACTATGATATCATACTGACAAAATGCGAGTCATTTTACAACCCTCTACAAAACGAGTAAATCACTCACATATGCGACTGAATCTTCACTCTGGGCAACTAAATATTAGCCATTGGCTAATAAATTCTTAGATTTTACTCTCCAGTGTGTGTTAGATGCCAAGTATAAGTTTAGCATAAATACATTTTCACTCGCTGAGCGCTTGAGAGTTTCGCTCTCATCAAGCGATCTGCATGATTTCAATTTGGCTCAGTGGATGCGCAGTGTACCTGTATTTGACGTACTGTAAACTCTAGTGTGAGAGTGTGTTTCTCACACACACTAGCCTGACGTCATCATACTCAGATTCTAGTCAGAATATGAGTCTGATACTGCTCCATTGCAAGTATAGGTCTCTGATTTGCCCACGTCACAGTGTGGGTAGGGTTTAGGGGTGGGGTCGGGTGAAGGGGATCATTTTCATTGCATGATTTATAAACACCCATCAGTTTGACAACACCCACAAATTTAGAAACACCCACTTTTGTTCCGCAGAGACCTCATACTCCGCCATTGGGCTGTGATTATGGGGTGTGTTTCAAACGAACCAGGATAGAAAATGCCTCTGCACTCAATTGGATAGACTGACCAATCAGAGCAACAGAGTAAGTGACGTATGCTGAGCGATGCATAGTCAACAGAACTGAAATGCACGCACGCTGGAAGTAGAAGAAGAAGATGAGTGTAAACAATCTTTGCCGGTGTTGTGAAAATAATTTCAGGATACACAGAGTACTTACCAACACGATCATCATTTTTGAGAGAAATAGTAAAGGTTGAATGCATATACGAACAAGTTCCCCATTTAGGATTAGAATGAATTCAACCCAAGCGCTCTTTGGTGACGCGGATGATTATGTTACTGTTGATCATCTGTCAATCATCGTATAAAGCCCGCCCTGACAATTTGATTGGTCCAAACAGCTCTGGTTCAAGCATAGTTGCTCCACAACGGATCAAGTCCAGACCGAACTTCCTGACCTCAAATGTTGTGGGCATCCAGGCTACACATACACGCAAAGAGAGAGAGAGAAATAGAGAGAGACTCTTCCATACCACGCAAAATTTTATTTAGATTTAAGTTTTTAAGAACAAGCAGAAGATATGCTGGTTTCTCCGGTAGGGGGCGGGACTAATGCACAAACGGCAATCTCATTGGCTGTGGCTCATCTTTTACTGTCCATGTTTTAATTTCATCAAATCAGTTTGAGCAAATGCTAACAACATGATTAATATTTATGAACCCAGCAGCTCATCAATCCTTAGTGCATTGTATATTGTTATTAGTAGTAGAATTAGTATTACTATTATCTTTTAATAATATAATTACTATTATCTATTCTTTTACAGAAACCAACAATATCTTAAGCACCACCACCAGTCTTAAGTTCAGTTAAAGGATTAGTTCACTTCAAAATGAAAATTTCCTGATAATTTACTCACCCCCATCTCAACCAAGATGTTCATGTCTTTCTTTCTTCAGTCAAAAAGAAATGAAGTTTTTTTGAGGAAAACATTCCTAGCCAAACCATCGGTCATTTAAAAAAATTCAAAATGAATATACTTTTTAACCTAAATTCCTCATCTTGCGCTGCTCTGCAACGTGCCAGTGATTGCATAATCACGTCAAAAAGGTTTTCGTTTTATTTTGATGATGAATATCTGAAATGTCAAGCTAACAACGCTAAAACTGATATGTTGTATGTGCGCGTGTGAGGCTCTGGAAGTTTCTATCCCTAGTAAGACCTTTATTAGCTGGTTCAGGTGTGTTTAATTGGGGTTGGAGCTAAACTCTGCAGGACAGTGGCCCTCCAGGAACAGGATTAGGTTTATATAGTTAATTTAATTCTGTTTTTCTTCATTCACAGAAGCGCTGCGGGTGCATGATGTGACAATGTGTGAATCCTTATATGCTGTTGTTTATGCTGCTATTTGTGCATGTAAAGCTCATTTAATTTGACATTCTAATCTTAATGGTTAATGGTCGACTAATGAGCTTTGGTTGTTAATCATGAAAATAATCCAAAATGCGCTCATTTCAATTATCTGCCAGATTTGCTATGCTGCACGCAAGTTCACGCTAACTCAAAAACTTGCGTACACGAGCTGAGACCTGATGTGAGATTTGATCGCAGCCACCAATCACGTCCATATTGATAAATGCCAAGTCTTGCGTGGATACGGCCGTATGCACAGTTTTCTGTCGTACGTTTGTTTCATAAATGAGGCCCATTGTCTGGTAGTATTTGTGCTAGATACGCAGTTACATTGCCTCTCTTCTGTGGATTGCCTTGGTTTGTTTTATTTATTAAATAATTTAATTTTGGAACCTTTTTCGTCTTTGTCATCTTCATCGGACCTAAACATTACAGCTGGGGTGTTAGATATAGAATTTGATTATTGGTGGGGGAAGATGAATTGAAAAATGAATTAATTATGTGTGTGTGTGTTTATGTGTGTAATACATGGCTTGTATTAAAGGTGAAGCATGTAAAAGGTAGAATTTGCACACAAAAAACAAAAACAAAAAAACAAACAAAGCAGGTTTGTTTCCTGAACATGCTAAATGAAAATACTAACACTAAATTACACACTTCTCCTTTAAGGGTTTATTCCAGGTACAATCCCCCCACAGAGATGATTTGATCCCTCCAATAAACTGCACTCAGGAGACACCTGCCTGAGCCCTGAATGATCAACACAGCTGCTCAGATCAATACACGCTTTCTAATAGAGGCTCTCGCACGAACACTCTTAGTTTAGACACTTAAGCCTGTGGAGATGGGGAATGGTAGAGCAACAGGGATCGAACTGGATTAGTAGAAATGAAGCATGGGAATAAATGAATGAATGTCGAGAGTTAAGAGAGAGTGTGTAAGAAAAATGCATTGAATATGTGAAAGAAAATGGCGCAACGAAAACGAGTGACTGGAAAAAACAAGATAGGCAGTAAGATGCATTGTAAACATCTAGGACTGTTTGTTTTGCTAAAGGAATATTCTGGATTCATTACTTGATTAATTTACATGGGCCAAGAAATCGTTGATAGCCTGTAAGTTTACATGAGACTAGTATAATAGAATTGCTTTAGTTCACTTCAAAATGAAAATTTCTTGATAATTTACTCACCCCCATCTCATCCTAGATGTTCATGTCTTTCTTTCTTCAGTCAAAAAGAAATGAAGTTTGAGGAAAACATTCCAGGATTTTTCTCCACATAATGGACTTCAATGGCAACCAACGGTTGAAGGTCCAAATCAATGCAGTTTCAAAGGAAGGGCTTCAGAGGCTCTGCACGATCCCAGACGAGGAGTAGGGTGTTATCTAGCCAAACCATCCATCATAAAATAAACATTTATATACCTTTTAACCTAAATTGGTAATCTTGCGCTGCTCCGTGATGCACCGGGGATTGCGTAATCACATCGGAAAGGTCACGCTAGACGTAGGCAGAAGTACCGCCCCAAGCGAATGTGCAAGGATTAATACAAAGGCCCTTTACAAGAAAAAAACTCCATCTCCAACTTCAAAATCGTCCGACATTGTTGTTTAATTGTTGTTTGCTAAAGGATGTTTGTATTAGTCTTCGCACGAGCGTTTTGTAAACACGGGGGTGGTACTTCCGCCTACGTCTAGCGTGACCTTTCCGACATGATTATGTAAACTGTGGTGTGTCACAGAGCAGTGTAAGATGAGCAATTTAGATTAAAAGTTATATACAAGGATTGGTTTTGCATGATGCCAGGAGAGGAAATGGACTACCATGCACTTGACCTTTATATGGTTGATGACATTTTGTACACTCACCTAAATGATTATTAGGAACACCATACTAATACTGTGTTTGACCCCCTTTCGCCTTCAGAACTGCCTTAATTCTACATGGCATTGATTCAACAAGGTGCTGAAAGCATTCTTTAGAAATGTTGGCCCATATTGATAGGATAGCATCTTGCAGTTGATGGAGATTTGTGGGATGCACACCAGGGCACGAAGCTCCCGTTCCACCACATCCCAAAAATGCTCTGTTAGGTTGAGATCTGGTGACTGTGGGGGCCATTTTAGTACAGTGAACTCATTGTCATGTTCAAGAAACCAATCTGAAATGATTCGAGCTTTGTGACATGGTGCATTATCCTGCTGGAAGTAGCCATCAGAGAATGGGTACATGGTGGTCATAAAGAGATGGACATGGTCAGAAACAATGCTCAGGTAGGCCGTGGCATTTAAACAATGCCCAATTGGCACTAAGGGGCCTAAAGTGTGCCAAAACATCCCCCACACCATTACACCACCACCACCAGCCTGCACAGTGGTAACAAGGCATGATGGATCCATGTTCTCATTCTGTTTACGCCAAATTCTGACTCTACCATCTGAATGTCTCAACAGAAATCGAGACTCATCAGACCAGGCAACATTTTTCCAGTCTTCAACTGTCCAATTTTGCTGAGCTTGTGCAAATTGTAGCCTCTTTTTCCTATTTGTAGTGGAGATGAGTGGTACCCGGTGGGGTCTTCTGCTGTTGTAGCCCATCCGCCTCAAGGTTGTGCGTGTTTGTGGCTTCACAAATGCTTTGCTGTATACCTCGGTTGTAACGAGTGGTTATTTCAGTCAAAGTTGCTCTTCTGTCAGCTTGAATCAGTCGGCCCATTCTCCTCTGACCTCTAGCATCAACAAGGCATTTTCGCCCACAGGACTGCCGCATACTGGATGTTTTTCCCTTTTCACACCATTCTTTGTAAACCCTAGAAATGGTTGTGCATGAAAATCCCAGTAACTGAGCAGATTGTGAAATACTTAGACCGGCCCGTCTGGCACCAACAACCATGCCACGCTCAAAATTGCTTAAATCACCTTTCTTTCCCATTCTGACATTCAGTTTGGAGTTCAGGAGATTGTCTTGACCAGGACCACACCCCTAAATGCATTGAAGCAACTGCCATGTGATTGGTTAATTAGATAATTGGTTTAATGAGAAATTGAACAGGTGTTCCTAATAATCCTTTAGGTGAGTGTGTGTAGGAACAAGTATGCATAGTCACTCACCTACAAAACATTATGTTTGTGCACATCTGATTTCAATGTCTTAAATAATTTTACATAATTTCATAAAAATGTAAATGCAAGTGTTGTGTGAAGTTTCTGACCCTGAAGGAGTTTTGGTTCCTTGCCACCGTTGCCTCTGGCTTTTGGCTTGCTCAGTTGGGGACACCTAAATTTCATCTATATTACCGATCTGCCCGCATTGACACTATATGATACTTGAAATTAGCTGGATAACATCACCGTTTCACCAGAACGGCTGTACAAATTCTGTTGCATTATTTTCCTGTTAACAATGTGAAGCTGCTTTGAAACAATTGGACTTGTTAAAAGCGCTATATAAATAAAGGTGATGATGATGATGATGAAGTAAAAGTTTAAAAAAATAATAATTTAAAGGTGTACATTTTATTGTGAGCAGATTTGTGTAGCTTGGAAAATGTATTTTATAGATAAAAATGTGTAACTTTTATGAAATGTTTTGCAGCAAATGGAGATTTGTTTTGTTCAAAATAATTTTGAAAACTTTATGGTCTACTGAAAATGTGTATTGACATTTACTGTATTTTGGAACAGTGTGTTTGTTTAAACACTGTATTTGACGTTTAATGATATTAAACATATGTATTTTGCAATCAGTTGTTGAATGTGTCATTCAATAGAAAAATGGCCTTTAATAGTTTTAGAAGAAACAAATTTGACACAGTTAAGGTACAAACTGGAATGGTACAAATTTGTTCCTTCATATTAAGGTACAATTTTGTACTCTTAAAAAGTACCACGGACAAGGGTTTGTACCATCTTTGGTACACAATTTTACCTTTTTTTCTGAGAGTGTAGGATGGCTTGAGGGTGAGTAAATCATGGGGTAATTTCCCTTTAACCATGTTTGTGAAAATCAAATACAGTGTTTCAACTCATGCCATGATCATGCAAAACGTACTCGGTTACTTACGTAACCTCGGTTCCCTGAGATAAGGGAACGAGTACTGCGTCTTCTAGACGCAATGGGAAATAATCTATTTCTCGAATTACTGAAGCATTTTTGTAAAATCACGCAGTGCTACTGCCCAGTAGTGTGGAGACATCAGCCAATCAGTATTAGCCAATACTGCGTCTTCTAGATGCAATGGGAACCTGTTCAATCCCACCGTGCTATTATAGGCGCAATGACATGTACTCCCTCAAGTTGAACACTTATTAAAGGGCCCAAGACTAGAGTTATTGACATGTCATAACATACATATACATATCTGTGCTGAAGGCACCGCCTCTATAGCTTTTTTCATCAATAGGCTCTCCACTTCAGTTTTGAGGACGTGAGTCACGTTGCTCTCCACCGAAGTGTGTGTTATGCCCGTGGTTTGCGAGCGAACTGGAGCGAGTAACATTGTTTAATTGTTTTTATAACCCACTGTGACACACTTGGATGGCTTTCCAAGCTTCTGCCCGATTGTACAGGGGTTTTATAGTGTCGGAAGGTGGCGCAGTGTGCAGGGCACCGACTTCCGTGTGGTGTGGAAGAGACAGAATTTTTTTTTTTTTTTTTTTTTGAACATTCATGTTTTTTATTGAACTCGCCATTATAGCGGCAGAATGCTAGGGAGCGTGCATCAGAGTGGGCTCGCAGTTTACGCTCACAACATTCAAAATAAACATTTTCTCCCTGGCCAGAACTAAAACGGGCCAAGGGGAGTCTTTTGGGGGGTGGACCAGCCTGGATGGGACTCAACCCTCCTCTCTTCCTGACTAGCCTGTCAGGATTGCTTCCTGTGTTCAGGGTCCAATGTTATTTTAGGCCGAGGACCCTGACGCTTAGGCAGGAAGCGCTTTTAGGGCATTACAGCGTACCTTTAAGGCAGATGCCACGCCCATTTTGGCGGGCTTTGTGCTCAGCTTCACGGGCTCAGCTTCATTGTGCCCATTGGTTCGCTCAGTTACACTGTTCTGCCATTGGTTCATGCAGTTCCCACTGGCCAGCCAATAGCGTGCGAGATGTCTCTACACTGTTTTGACTGGGCAGTAGCATTGTGTAATTTGACAAAAATGCTTTAGTAATTCGAGAAATAGATTACTTCCCATTGCGTCTAGAAGACGCAGTACGACTGAGCATTTGAAAGGGAACTGGTTTTCGTATATAAAATCTATAATGCATAACTAGTTTCTCTGCAGACCCAGTGCAACAATGGTGAAAACTACAGCACAAATAACATATTTTGTACAGAACAATCAATATAAGTACTAAAGTATAAAGTACAAAAATTGCTCCAAAGACTAACATTGAAAATCAGTGATAGTCTGATATTATTCAATACTTAAAATAAAAAAGCTCTCAATATTTTTGTTGTGTAATATTGATAGTACTGTAAAATATTTTTCTCACCTTTTTATGCTTATTAGAGTAGCATATTGTTAGCAACATGCTAACTTGTAAATGTATTACGGAAAACAATTTTTGTTTTAGTTATTTTTACAGAAATGTTAGTCTGTGATAATCAACCAGATACAGTCACATATGCTGTTGACAGAATCGTTTGAACCCAGATGATTCCTTAAAGGGCGTTCAGTGGCTTGTGTGTGTTTTTTCTTTAGGAAGAAAGGCGCAGTGTAATGTGTTGAAAAGTGTTGGCGCTGGTTCTCCCTCCCTCCCTCCCTTTGCTTCTCTTCAAGGTGACACTTCCATCTGCCCCTTTCCTCTCTTTTCCAATCTTTGCTTTAAATGCCCCTCTAGAACCGATGTCACAGCTTCTTCACGCTCTTGCTGGAGGACATGCTTTACTCTCTAATCTATATTCCACTCGTGCCTGCATTTCCATTCTCTTTAGAGTTAGTGTCCATTACAGACCCAATGATATTTCACTGCAACTGAGAACGAAGGTTAAACGAAACAGAGGGAGAGATATAGACTATTTGCATGAAGCACACATTGTTCCTTTCTTTACAGTAAATGGTAAAGAAATGGACTCTCATGTCTTTAAATGCATGAACAAAATACACTGCTCTCATTCACATACCCTACCCTACCCTGCATGACCGTTTGAAGTATTTTCATACAGTAAATCCCCTTTGATCATTTAAATAACATAATTTGTACATTTTCTGCAGAAAAAAAGAGTGGTGCTCTCCACCATGATTTAACCCTCTATGGCATATTGTAATTTATAAATTACGCAGAAAAAAAATAAAAATAAATTTAGTATATGCCATCCCCTTCAGCCAATAAAATGTACATTTATGTGCCATGTGCTTGACATTTTTGGCAACAAGGAAGTGAAGGAGACATTAGCACATGTTAGGTCATGTGTGTTTTCTAAAGTGTCTGGTAATTTTTAATGCACATTTTGTAAAATCAATAGATCAAATACCAAAACAAATCAGTGTGTTATGCACAAATGACAATGTCCTTTTAGGGGATACATATTTTCTATGTGGCTGGCACTATAGAGTGGTGCAGGTATGACATCACTTTGTAGGCCAAAACGTGGAAGCAAGTTTTAGCACTTCCAGTTCCCTAGTCACAAAATCAATGGGTTTTTTTATGGATGAAATAAGGTCTGTGGTGAACACAAGCTCAAGACACTTTTATGTTTTATTCCACGACATAAAATACATCAGTATTACCCCACTTATGAAATTTTAAGCTGTTACGTGTCTTGAAAAAGGCGGCTTCTAACAAGAGGCTAAATGTGACAACAGAGGCTGTTGGGGAAATTAAATGTGCTCACGCCGAAAAGGTAAGATCAGTCTGCTTTTACAGTGTCATTATGCCCATAGTTGTGCTCTTATAAACTATTATAACTCAAACATTCTGGGAAAATGTTTTGAGATAAATACTGAAAGAGTTTTTGGAAGCTTAGTGATGGTAACGTTGAAATCGCAGGGACCGTGGTGTAGTCCGTTTATAGCCTACCTTTAGGTTTTTTACTTCTGGCGACTGCATTTAGGCTTCAAAATGAATAAAAGTTGTGTTCGTCTGTGATAATTATCTTGATGGACAAAACGTTTAAATATCATAAACTTTTGTTTATCACAGAGCTTGTTTTTTTGCGATAATCCAAAAGCCTATGGGAAAATCCTATTGGGTTTTCCTTGAGGGAACCATTGCGATGCTAACGGCCATTTGGCCTACAAGGTGACGTCATATCTGCACCACTCTATTGTTCATTACTGGCAGGCAGTATAAAAGCCTTTTGCCTGTGCTTTAGGTTGATGTTGGTAAGTTTTATAGAAAACAGAGAGGAAAAGCTGGACATTTTCCAGAAAGTATTGATGATAGTGATGGCAGTGCATCAGAAAATAAGGTTGTAGCAAGAAAAAAAGAAGCTGAATAACAAGGAGGGTGTTGGCAGTAGGGCTGGACCAGAATATTCAAATATTTGTTTGGTGGGTTGGTATTCGATTTTCAATTTTGGGATTCGAATATTCTTGTTTTTTTTTTCGCACACCTGGCATCCCCTTGTCTGGCTATCACCAGACTAAGCTCAATCTTTTAAGATTGAACATTGGTCTGGGGAGTCTGCTCTGTATTTTTACTGCACAAGAGGCGTGATCAACGGGCATAGTTCAAATGACTCTGTATGCAATTGGATAGTCCTTCAACCAATCAGACCACAAGAGGTGTGATCAACGTGCATAGTTCAAATGACTCTGTACACAATTGGATAGTCCTTCAACCAATCAGACCAACGATCCATCGCTTCTCTATCCGTCATTGTGTTAAACTGAGTATTCTCTGTCTAGAGCGCACAACTGCATGAGCTTATATGGAAGAAGCGAATGCCTGAGCTTGCATTTTGGGTTAAGCTGCATTGGTTTGACATTGTGGAAAATAGAATAAAAGAATCAAAATGTATTAGCCTTTTTACCTGTTAGGGATGTGACAGTGAGAAAATGTTCCCTCACCGTCACATTACAGTGCTTGTGCATTGAATGATAACGAATGATAGTGCGGTCGTGCTCATTTTACTTTCAGTTTAGAATTTGTGCCAATTCGGGGCGGGTTGATTGAATGGTGGGTTCATTAGCCTATTATTATTAATGAAAAACACAACAACAAAACAGTACAATGACAAACTCACTTAAATAGGCGCTTTTACATTTCACTTTGTAACCAAATCTTCCACGATCATCTTGTCTGTCAGCTCTTCGCTCTCGTGATGAATGAAATCTTTCGGCTTACGCTGTATTGGGAAGACGCGTTCAGTTTTTATTTGTAGTGTCTGTTCTCTAATTGAACGAAATTATTTTATTACTATATAAACATTTTTAAAAAACGACGGTGGTGGCTGTGCCACAGTGGGCAAGTGATGCATCCGGTGTTATGCCTGAACACCGGTAACACAGATATCGCAGCAAGATACCCATTATTATCAATCTAAATAAATACTGTGAAATATAGGAGCTTGTTACTTGGACGTAACAGACCTGTGTGTTTTGTATCATTAGTGCAGTGTCCATTCTCTGAGCATATAAGCCCTGCCCGTGTGAGGTGCGCCACTTCTCGAGATTCCTGCCTTTATTAGAGAGAATAATATGTTCAGCCCCCTCCCTCCGAAGCTTCGAATACTCAGTGTTGATTACTACCATAGCTTCGAAGCTCAAAAAATGGTATTCGGACCAGCTCTAGTTGGCAGAGATGAAGAATATGCGTCACAGATTGTTGTGGAAATCAGGCATTTTGGTACATTATCCTATGCCAGTTTGGAAAATGTGAACCATACTACAACCAAAGGTCAGGAAGATGCCACTGCCTATTGGCCTCACTACACTGACAAGCAAACACTAAGGCATTTGAATTTGAATGTATTTGAATGTGTGTGAAATTTCAGACAATTTGCCAAAAATAACTGACCCTAATAGGACAAAGTCAGTTATAAATGACGAAATCCTAAAAAGGTCAAAGATCAGATGTAGAAAACTAATTTTGGAAAATGATTTTAGCCTTAAATATAAGTCTTTTTTTCTAGCTGTTATTTCATAATTAGTCCCATAGAGGGATAAGTTTGCTAAATGCATTCCTAAGGTGTTCTGATTGGTTGTTAGCGTGT
Organism: Paracanthobrama guichenoti; assembly: GCA_018749465.1. NCBI lineage: Eukaryota > Metazoa > Chordata > Actinopteri > Cypriniformes > Gobionidae > Paracanthobrama > Paracanthobrama guichenoti. The sequence continues at coordinate 18,761,173 of CM031965.1, forward strand.
TCCTGTATGGTTACTAGGTGTTTGCTAAGGTGTTCTGATAATTGCTTGAAAAAGAATAATGAATTCTACTGAATAACAGGAAAAATATCCTCTAAACATTCCTCTTGTTTGCTATTGCTAGAGAACAGGTGAGCCAGAAGATCATAGCATTATCATAGATATTATAGTTGCATAAACCTAAAATCATTACACTATAATTAGTGTGGGAAGTGAATGAGTTTAAAATGAGCACAGCACAATCAAATAGCCATGCTGTCTCTCTGCTTCCCCCAGAAATCAGAGCTTTGTCAAGAATAATATCAATTGCATTGTGTCATAGTTCTTCCCTGGCAGCCTTGTCTGTGTCTTTGTTTAATGTTTCTATGTTTCTATTGTGTCTCAGCTTATGGCTCTCTCTTTGTTTGTTTGCCATGTGTTCCTTTTGTCTCACCTCCTTGTTTCTTTTTATCACGCCCTCTTGTTTAGTTGATTAGTCCTCGTTTGTCTGAGTGTGTTCACCTGGTCCTTGTGTGTTTTTCTTCCTTTATATTGTGCTTCCTTCCTTCATGTCTTTGCTGGATCGTTGCTTGTGTCACGATGTGCAACTGTGTTATTTGCTCAACTCTCCAATTGCTTTATGAACAGTCTTTAGTGGATTTATTCTGTTTAGGTCCTTTATGTTTTGTTGTTTGTTTCCGCCAGTCATTTCCCTTATCTCCAGTTTCCTGTTTGAGTCGGATGTCGTTGTCTGGTTTCACTGAGGATCAGTACCACTCGAATCAGCAGATACAGCCCACTGCAGTCAGCTCGTTATCAAGGCCTGATTCCTGCTTCTCATTGAATCTGGCTGCTCTTCCTGGCTGATTTGAAGTTGTCATTGAATAACTGTTTGGTCATTAAACTTGTGAAACTCATTTTGCGCTTGGGTCCTATCTTTCACAGATCTGTGATATTCTGTGACACATTAAGTATACACTGACCATCTTCCTAATATTGTGTTGGTCCCCCTTTTGCTGAAAAAACAGCCATGACCTGTCGAAGCATGCACTAGACCCCTGAAGGTGTGCTGTGGTATCTGGCACCAAGATGTTAGCAGCAGATCCTTTAAGTCCTGTAAGTTGCAATGTGGGGCCTCCATGGATCAGACTTGTTTGTTCAGCACATTCCCACAGATGCTCGATTGGATTGAGATCTTGGGAATTTGGAGGCCAAGTGATCGGCGGTGGACAGGGGTCAGTATGGGCACCCTGACTGGTCTGCAGCTATGCATCCCCATACACAACAAACTGTGATGCACTGTGTATTCTGACACCTTGCTATCAGAACCAGCATTAACAACATTAACATTACCAATTTGAGCTACAGTAGCTCGTCTGTTTGATCGGACCACACGGGCCAGCCTTCGCTCCCCACGTGCATCAATGAGCCTTGGCCGCCCATGACCCTGTCTCCGGTTCACCACTGTTCCTTCCTTGGAGCACTTTTGATAGATACTGACCACTGCAGACTGGGAACACCCCACAAGAGCTGCAGTTTTGGAGATGTTCTGACCCAGTCGTCTAGCCATCACAATTTGGCCCTTGTCAAACTCGCTCAAATCCTTATGTTTGCCCATTTTTCCTGCTTCTAACACATCAACTTTGAGGACAAAATGTTCACTTGCTGCCTAATATAGCCCACCCACTAACAGGAGCCGTGATGAAGAGATAATCAGTGTTATTCACTTCACCTGTCAGTGGTCATAATGTGACGCCCAATCGGTGTAAGTAAAGATATACAGTGGGTATGGAAAGTATTCAGACCCCCTTAATTTTTTCATTCTTTGTTATATTGCAGCCATTTGCTAAAATCATTTAAGTTCATTTTTTTTCTCATTAATGTACACACAGCACCCCGTATTGACAGAAAAACACAGAATTGTTGACATTTTTGCAGATTTATTAAAAAAGAAAAACTGAAGTATCACATGGTCCTAAATATTTAGACCCTTTGCTCAGTATTTAGTAGAAGCACCCTTTGATCTAATACAGCCATGAGTCTTTTTGGGAAAGATGCAACAAGTTTTTCACACCTGGATTTGGGGATCCTCTGCCAATCCTCCTTGCAGATCCTCTCCAGTTCTGTCAGGTTGGATGATAAACATTGGTGGACAGCCATTTTCAGGTCTCTCTCCAGAGATGCTCAATTGGGTTTAAGTCAGGGCTCTGGCTGGGCCATTCAAGAACAGTAACGGAGTTGTTGTGAAGCCATTCGTTATTTTAGCTGTGTGCTTAGGGTCATTGTCTTGTTGGAAGGTGAACCTTCGGCCCAGTCTGAGGTCTTGAGCACTCTGGAGAAGGTTTTCGTCCAGGATATCCCTGTACTTGGCCGCATTCATCTTTCACTCGATTGCAACCAGTCATCCTGTCCCTGCAGCTGAAAAACACCCCCACAGCATGATGCTGCCACCACCATGCTTCACTGTTGGGACTGTATTGGACAGGTGATGAGCAGTGCCTGGTTTTCTCCACACATACTGCTTAGAATTAAGGCCAAAAAGTTCTATCTTGGTCTCATCAGACCAGAGAATCTTATTTCTCACCATCTTGGAGTCCTTCAGGTGTTTTTTTTAGCAAACTCCATGCAGGCTTTCATGTGTCTTGCACTGAGGAGAGGCTTCCGTCGGGCCACTCTGCCATAAAGCCCCGACTGGTACTATACTTAGGACCATGTGATATTTCAGTTTTTCTTTTTTAATAAATCTGCAAATATGTCAACAATTCTGTGTTTTTCTGTCAATATGGGGTGCTGTGTGTACATTAATGAGAAAAAAAAGAACTTAAATGATTTTAGAAAATGGCTGCAATATAACAAAGAGTGAAAAATGTAAGGGGGTCTGAATACTTTCCATACCCAATACTTTCCGTCTATTTAAATGTTTTAAACCTTCAGTTCAATTCAATTCACAATTATTTGTATAGCACTTTTCACAATATCGTACATAACTCCCTGTTTACCCAGACAGCAAATAGTATCAGCCTAGAGCCGGGCCACATTTGGTACATGTGGATTCCATGCATACCAGATCAGTGGGCCGGATCCGGGCCAACACTATATTACTGTCTGGGTAACTACCATAATACGATGCCTCATTGGAGAAACTAGCTACTTAGTCAACCAATGTTACAAACCAATGGAAACTTGATCTTGAATATGGTGGTCGGGTATGGTGGATAGGGACAATGTAAAAACTAATAGGCCACTGTTTTACAGTTGGAGGCTGCCTTCCAAAGATTCTTCAAATTGAGATGTAATTGGACGAAGCTTGATGACGTGGCAGCCAAGATATACAGCCTTACTAGGATGCATCAGGGCCTAAAACTAACTTTTTGCCACACCTACCAATGGCTGGTGACTATTTGCCAGCCATAAATATTTTTTACCAGCCATGAAACATACAAACCCGATTCCAAAAAAGTTGGGACACTGTACAAATTGTGAATAAAAACAGAATGCAATGATGTGGAAGTTTCAAATTTCAATATTTTATTCAGAATACAACATAGATGACATATCAAATGTTTAAACTGAGAAAATGTATAATTTTAAGGGAAAAATAAGTTTATTTTAAATTTCATGGCATCAACACATCTCAAAAAAGTTGGGACAAGGCCATGTTTCCCACTGTGTGGCATCCCCTCTTCTTTTTATAACAGTCTGCAAACGTCTGGGGACTGAGGAGACAAGTTGCTCAAGTTTAGGAATAGGATTGTTGTCCCATTCTTGTCTAATACAGGCTTCTAGTTGCACTGTAGATGATAACTTCAAACTCTTTGCAATTTTTCTCTGAGAAACTCCTTTCTGATATTGCGCCACTATTTTTGGCCGCAGCATTGGGGGAACTGGTGATCCTCTGCCCATCTTGACTTCTGAGAGACACTGCCACTCTGAGAGGCTCTTTTTATACCCAATCATGTTGCCAGTTGACCTAATAAGTTGCAAATTGGTCCTCCAGCTGTTCCTTATATGTACATTTAACTTTTCCGGCCTCTTATTGCTACCTGTCCCAACTTTTTTGGAATGTGTATCTCTCATGAAATCCAAAATGAGCCAATATTTGCCATGACATTTCAAAATGTCTTACTTTCAACATTTGATATGTTATCTATAGTCTATTGTGAATAAAATATAAGTTTATGAGATTTGTAAATTATTGCATTCCTTTTTTATTCACAATTTGTACAGTGTCCCAACTTTTTTGGAATCAGGTTTGTAATAACCCGCTTATACTACAGTTACCACACCTTAAAACATTGAGAGAGAGAGAGAGAGAGAGAGAGAGAGAGAGAGAGAGAGAGAGAGAGAGAGAGAGAGAGAGAGAGAGAGAGAATGTATGTGAATTATCTCAGTCTGTGTGAGTGTGCATCTCTCAACTGTGTTCAACAACAGTGTCTACATGGAACTGTCAAGTTGATATATTTCAAATGTTTATTCCTTTTAATTTTGATGATTATAACTGACAACTAAGGAAAATCCCAAATTTAGTATCTCAGAAAATTAGAATATTACTTAAGACCAATACAAAGAAAGGATTTTTAGAAATCTTGGCCAACTGAAAAGTATGAGCATGAAAAGTATGAGCATGTACAGCACTCAATACTTAGTCGGGGCTCCTTTTGCCTGAATTACTGCAGCAATGCGGCGTGGCATGGAGTCCATCAGTCTGTGGCACTGCTCAGGTGTTATGAGAGCCCAGGTTGCTCTGATAGTGGCCTTCAGCTCTTCTGCATTGTTGGGTCTGGCATATCGCATCTTCCTCTTCACAATACCCCATAGATTTTCTATGGGGTTAAGGTCAGGCGAGTTTGCTGGCCAATTAAGAACAGGGATAGCATGGTCCTCTGTGTGCAGGTGCCCCACTGTGTGCAGGTGCCAAGTCCTGTTGGAAAATGAAATCTGCATCTCCATAAAGTTGGTCAGCAGCAGGAAGCATGAAGTGCTCTAAAACTTCCTGGTATACGGCTGCGTTGACCTTGGACCTCAGAAAACACAGTGGACCAACACCAGCAGATGACATGGCACCCCAAACCATCAGTGACTGTGGAAACTTTACACTGGACCTCAAGCAACGTGGATTGTGTGCCTCTCCTCTCTTCCTCCAGACTCTGGGACCCTGATTTACTTTCATCAGAGAACATAACTTTGGAGCACTCAGCAGCAGTCCAGTCCTTTCTGTCTTTAGCCCAGGCGAGACGCTTCTGACGCTGTCTGTTGTTCAAGAGTGGCTTGACACAAGGAATGTGACAGCTGAAACCCATGTCTTGCATACGCCTGTGCGTAGTGGTTCTTGAAGGACCGACTCCAGCTGCAGTCCACTCTTTGTGAGTCTCCCCCACATTTTTGAATGGGTTTTGTTTCACAAACCTCTCCAGGGTGCGGTTATCCCAATTGTACACTTTTTTCTACCACATCTTTTCCTTCCCTTGGCCTCTCTATTAATGTGCTCGGACACAGAGCTCTGTGAACAGTCTGCCTCTTTTGCAATGACCTTTTGTGTCTTGCCCTCCTTGTGTAAGGTGTCAATGGTCGTCTTTTGGACAACTGTCAGGTCAGCAGTCTTCCCATGATTGTGTAGCCTACAGAACTAGACTGAGAGAGCGTTTAAAGGCCTTTGCAGGTGTGTTGAGTTCATCAGCTGATTAGAGTGTGGCACCAGGTGTCTTCAGTATTCAACCTTTTCACAATATTCTAATTTTCTCAGATACTGAATTTGGGATTTTCCTTAGTTGTCAGTTATAATCATCAAAATTAAAAGAAATAAACATTTGAAATATATCAGTCTGTGTGTAATGAATGAATATAATATACAAGTTTCACTTTTTGAATGGAATTAGTGAAATTAATCAACTTTTTGATGATATTCTAATTATATGACCAGCACCTGTATATAGAGCTTTTTACAATGGTGATTATTTGAAAGCAGCTTCACAGTGCTAACAGGAAAATAATGCAACAGAATTTGATTCGGCTGTACAGCCACTCTGGTGAAAACAGTGATGTCATCGTCCAGCTCAGTTCATTTAATAATGTTTTATTAACAAGGTTCGGGAGAAGCACGTTAAGATAATTGACATTGTTGGTGTCGTCTCTTCACAGGTGTTGGTCATCTGAAGTCCTCGCAGGAGTTGGTGTCGTCTCTTCACAGGTGTTGGTCATCTGAAGTCCTCGCAGGAGTTGGTGTCGCCTCTTCACAGGTGTTGGTCATCTGAAGTCTTTATGAGAGGCTGGATCCAGACTGGTGCTGATGGACTCTATAGTTATCTCGGGATGGGCATCCCGAGATAAATCAGAAAAGGAAAATAATTAGCGTAGCTGCTGTTCAAAGCATTAAGCAAAGACAATCATGTGCACTGATATAACTGGAGTACAAGGTTATGAGATGCATTATGTGAATTAGGGATGCTCATATTGACTGTTTAACCGGTAACCAATAGTAAGAATTTTGACCTATTTAATACTATCAGTTAAACTGTTTAAAGGGTATTTTTTTTATTTTTACGCTTTTTTGTTTGTTTGTTTGCTGCATGGTTAAAGAAAAATATGCTGTATTTGTTAGCTCTCGGGGAAAATGAAGCAATGGAAAAGAACAAGCCTACTGTGTGGGACCATTTCGACAGAAAGGGCGACAATGTTACTTGCAAAATATTCTACGCGGTATTAAAATACAGCAGTAGTACAAGCTCCTGGCTTGTGGAAAACAAATGAAAGGTGCTTCCCAAGGGTGGCCGCTCTAGCGAGGCGTTATATCTATATTCCCCGGGCACCAGTGCCATCTGAATTCTTAATACATTTGGTAGTGTGGTTTTGGTCAAGTTTACTAAAGTAAACATTGCATGTTCTTCTCGCTGCTGTTTCTTAATGGTTCATAGAACAATTCCTCCGAGTCGCCCTCTGTCGTTTCAAAGAACAGCACAACGGCGAGCGCATTGGGTATAAATACTTCCCCAAACAGTGCAGAGACAGACGAAAGTATAAACAAGGCTTTCTGCTGCGGATCTAACTGTGAACAGGCTGCGCTCCGCAAACCACAAACGAATGTGGAATGGAACAATTATAAAACGGATTTCTTCTTTTTAGAACTGCATCTCAACAAACTGGTTAAACTGTACAATTGTTCCTATGTAATGATTGCAGTTTTGCCTGGCATAAATCCTCTTCCATATGAGTCAACGTATACCATAACAAGTAGAGCACTTTGAGTAGCCTATAACTTATAGTTGTCATTAAACATTGCAAAAAAAAAAAAAAAAAAAATTTTACTTTTTTTTTTTAAGTATTTAAAAATGCAAGGGCGTGTTCATTTATATTTTCATGCAAAGTGCAAATGCAAATGGCTGTGCTTTCTTTGTGCTATCACAGGATATGTGAGTAATGTAGGCGGAGTGAGTGAGCATGTATAACCATGTATAATATTTTTATTGTATAGAGTGTATACAATAAAATGTATAGAGTTTTTTTTCCATTCCACTGTGCTAATTTTCCATTCATTTTCTATGTAACCATGTGCTTGAAGAACGTTTTTGACCGTGTTCGCATCTCACTCTGTTGTTTATACTCGTAAAGCTGCATCACCAATCGCTCATTTGCAGTGTGGCCATGTCCACTTATTATAGGCATCTTTGGGCTTGTTGTTTTCCCATATTAATAGGTAATGTGACAACTTAGTTCATCTGGGGTGTGTACATGGCCTTTGTGCCAGTGTCAGTTCTTTTTAACTGAGAAACAAATCTGCTGTTAAAGCCGTAAAAAAAAGCATGCGCAACAGGGGTGGCCAAGCTTCAATCAGGGGTGGCCAAGCTCCGTAGCTACGCCCCTTCCTGACGCACATACAGTAGAAACAAGTGTGCTACACATAATAGCACCAAATTAATAAAAATATATATATTGTCCTGCATTCTGTGTTCTGACGTAAGATGAACGCAAATGCATCAGGTTTCGATAGAATCAAGTGTGTATGAAACCAGTCCAATTGGGGAACAATTACACTCAGACTGGAGCAAACATGCCCAGTGTGAAAGCCTCCTATGTTCTTCTTTGTGCACTTTATTGGGTAACATTAAGTGTTTTTTGCTAGTTTCATCCCGACGCAGTTATCATTTTCATGTCCAGCACCACGTTGTTTAAATAGCAAATGCACTCGGGCCCATCTGTTCACCCATGGGCGTGCTGGTCTGAAAACCAGGGGTGCGTTGCTATTTTGAGGAACCGAAAATGACTGCGGCATTGACCAGCAAAAACCTGGTCAATGGTGCAGTTTTTTTCTGTGTTATTTAAAGGCGGATTCACAACGTGCATACACTCTGCTTATTACACACACAGGGCTTGTCCTGTAGATGGTCTGCTAGCGTCCTTTAACCTTGCGCACAAGCAGATATTTTCGAGATTTCCTCGCTAGAGAAGTGTTCCGTTTTTCTGCTTGTAAATTCCACCACGTAAATAGCGAATCTGTCATGGCGCGAGTGAAACTGGCTTTTAAAGGGAATGGGAGATGAGACTCTGATTGGTTGCACTTAGATCATTAAAATGGGGCCCATTAGCTCTTCCAACTTTTCTCTATTCATTTTGTTGCTTTGTTTGTGCACTGCTGCTCTTTCTTAGTCACTTGTCTTGGGGCTGATTTGGAGCATCTGCTGAATTAATAAATACAAAGAGCTTGTGCCTAAGGTACACTACCTGACTCCTGAGCTACTCGTGACATTTGTCCCCGCTGAAACCATTCATGCTGTAAGATCTCCTCTATAGTTGCTCTCTTGGTCGGGTCACAAGTCAGGCACCGGCTTATCAAATCCTGGCATTCTGTACAAGTTTTCACAAGAACGCTGGTTAGTCATGTTCTTTGTGTCCATGTGACGTGCTAATAATGTTGTCATATATAAACTTAGCATGTATTGCATACAGGATTGTACTGATGCTTTATGTGTTAAAAATGTTATAGTCATTGTGTTATTGGTAATAACTGTTGTCTCACCTCGGGATATTCTGGTGTTAAACGTCAGCGTGCCATGATTCATATCTTGTAAATTTTTGAAGGGCTGGTGTTTGCATATCATTCTGTACATCATAATGCCCAGAGACCAGACCGTTGTTGGCCCTGCCTCATATTTTAAGCAGTCGTAGTACTCAGGTGGGCGACATGCTCCTGTTCATTAAAAGCGAGAGATATTCAGGTTAAGCAAACATTTCATTTACAAAATAAAACTTGTCCTTCTTCGCTACTATTAAATCACTACACACACAAGACTGACACATCATTGGGGCGTATTGCAATGCTAACACAAAAAGCCAACACACCTTTAAATTCACCGAAGTAAGAACTTTTGATGAGGTCACCGCAGCCAAAGTCGATCATTTTGACTTGGTTTGTCGTTGTGTTGATCACAAAGTTATTTAACTTAATGTCCCGGTGGACGACGCCCCTGTCAGAACAGTGTTTGGCTCCGAGCACTGCTTGGTACATCAGGTCACTTGCCATTGACTCATTCATTTGCAGTATGTTGCTAACAACGAATCTCAGCAAGTCCTTGCAGGGCTGCGGATGCTCTAGGATGAGGATGTACCGATCTTCCTCTTCAAACCAGTCCAGCATGTGCACAATGTAGGGGCTTACTGGAGGCTGATTCAGCAGCAGGTTCAGAGCCACTTCTGCATACAGTGGCTTGGGACACCCAGGCTGGAGAAAAGAGTAAAACAAAAGGTTAGCTGACTTTCAATATCACAATTTACTTGTATTTAAGATATAATATTTGTATTTAAATATATGCATTATGTTTCTCCAACTTACAATTGAAATATACCGGTCGTCTAATACACTCTTAGTGATAATTTTGATGGCGACCTGGAAAAAAAAGGCATCATCACAAATTGTTCCATTTAAATTTGCACTGATCTCTACATTTGGTGAATACAGCAAGATTGATTTTACCTGCTCACGTGTAAATTTCAAAATCCCCTCGTAGACTGTGCCGAAGCCTCCTTCTCCAATCTCCTCTCCCACTTCATAAACCTCAGAAAATGGAACTGCAAAAATGTACCATGTTAATATATGAGATTCATAGATTAAGAGTAAAGTTTCATAATCAAATTTCTTTAGTAGGGAATCAGAAAAAAATACCACTAAATTCATCATCATGACACATAACTTTTGCAAAGCCAGATGACGGATTATAATATGAATACACAGACTTACTAGGGTAACTAGACACAGGTGTGAAACAATAAGTGGAGGAACAAGAAAAGGCTGACAAATAGAAAAAGACTCACGGATAGATGGACCCGGGGAAGAGGTTGTTCTAAACCAAATTTTATCTCCAACACGTCTTCGCTTGGAAGCACCTGTAAATTTTGGCTCAGGGCCAGATGGTCCTGGAAGAGGATCAGCTGGATCCTGCAGACCTGTTAGCACAAGGCCAGGGGTTATCATCGAAGCAGCTGGATCTCGATCATGGACGGAGGAACCAGGCTGCGGAGCTTCTGGAGGATCAGTTGAATCCTGCAGAGTCAGTGGCTCAGGGATGGATGGATCCAACTGAAGAGCTGTTATCTCATTGGCGGCTGGATCTCCAGTCGGATCCTGCAGAGCCGTTATATCATTGGCGGCTGGATCTTCAGTCGGATCCTGCAGAGCCGTTATATCATTGGCGGCTGGATCATCAGTCGGATCCTGCAGAGCCGTTATATCATTGGCGGCTGGATCTTCAGTCGGATCCTGCAGAGCCGTTATATCATTGGCGGCTGGATCTCCAGTCGGATCCTGCAGAGCCGTTATCTCATTGGCGGCTGGATCTTCAGTCGGATCCTGCAGAAACGTTATCTCATTGGCGGCTGGATCTTCAGTCGGATCCTGCAGAGCCGTTATATCATTGGTGGCTGGATCTCCAGTCGGATCCTGCAGAGCCGTTATATCATTGGCGGCTGGATCTTCAGTCGGATCCTGCAGAAACGTTATCTCATTGGCGGCTGGATCTTCAGTAGGATCCTGCAGAGCCGTTATCTCATTGGCGGCTGGATCTTCAGTCGGATCCTGCAGAGCCGTTATCTCATTGGCGGCTGGATCTTTTACAGCGTGCCACAATCTTTTGAAGAATTTATGGATGCCCTTCTTCTTCTTCTTCATTTTTGTTTGTTTCTCTAAAAGCCCAAACAGAAATAGAAGAGTTAGAAATTACCACCAGATATTAGATGTCAAATACTCAGGCTAGACACCAAGAATAAACATTTTAAAAATTAAAATGACAGTAGACACACCTTCAGCTGGCTCAGGATCAGCTGGATTTGCATCACAGTTTGTTGGCTTGATGCTGGATGGACCGGGCTGGGGATCGGCTGGATCTGTGTCGGACACAGGCTGAAGAGGAGATACTTTGTTGCCTCGAAGTCCATTTTTCACAGCCAGACATGTATTTTCGATGAATGGCCAAAGGCTATTCTTCTTGCTTTTTGCTTGTTTTTCTAAAAAAAACAAACAAACAAACAAACAAACAAACAAAAAAAGATTTCTGGTTACTACATTGGTTTTCTTTAAACTGAGATAATTATTTAAACATTTGACATTAAACTTGAAATGCTACAACAAAACTAAACTAATATAGAGTGGAATTAAAAATCAAATTAAAATGCAAAACTATAAAATATAATAATAATACAGTAGTGGCCAACTAGGCTAGACCCCAAGAATAAACATTTTCATGACTCCACAATTAACTAACACACTGCAAAGGAATAGCTAAATACACACACTTAATAGAGTCACTAGAGACACAAGTGTGAAAATCAAAAAAACTGTACAAAATTAAAATGACAGTAGACCCACCTTCAGCTAGCTCAGGATCAGCTGGATTTGCATCATAGTTCGCTGGCTTGATGCTGGATGGATGCTGAGAATCAGTTTGATCCTGTAGAGCCGTTGGCTCGAGGCCAGATGGACCGGGCTGGGGATCGGCTGGATCTGTGTCGGACACAGGCTGAAGAGGACACACTTTGTTGCCTCGACGTCGAATTTTCACAGCCAGACATGTATTTCTGAAGAATGCCCAAAGGCTATTCTTCTTGCTTTTTGCTTGTTTTTCAAAAAATAAAAATAAAAAAAGATTTCTGGTTACTACATTGGTTTTCTTTACATTTGACATGAAATGAAATGCCACAACAAAACTAAACTAATATAGAGTGGAATTAAAAATCGAATTAAAAATGCAACACTATACAATATAATAATAAAAAAATAATACAGTAGTGGCCAAAAGTGATGTCCAGAAGGGAAAATGTTTGTTTTTAATTATCCTACAAGTTCAATAAAACCATCAACATATGAGGAATCTTTTATGACGGAAAAACAACACTAAACATTGCTAAGGCATTTATCCGACAAAAAACTACAGCTACAGGTTTTATTTAACTATGTGCAAAACAAATAGCTTACAGAAAAGAAGAAAAAAAAAAACATACATTGATCACAACATAATCAGTTATTAATATTTTGTTGGTTCTCTAGTTTTGCTTTTGCATTTGCATTGCGTTATCACAAATAATCTCCAAAGTACAGTTATGCAATATTCTTACAAAATCTTTTTAGGGGTAGGGTGAGTGGAGAGAATATACAGTTTGTACAGTATAAAAACCATTATGTCTGTGGAAAGTCCCCATAAAACATGAAAACACAACATTGTTGGGCTATTTACCTGTCGGGCTGTTCTGCATCGCCGCTACTGCAGAAGTTTCTTGATTTGCTCCTTGACGGTTCGGAGGTCTTTTCTCCAGCTGTCAAAGTGTTATCTGCTGCCACTGGACAGTTAGTGTTGAGCTTTGTGCACTCAAACGCAGGAGAAAAACTAGCTTATATAATAAGGTATAATAAGGCTGTAAAACTCGCACTTCTGCTCGGGTTCACACTGACTGAACTTAAGTCTGGAACGAAGCTCTTGAGCTGCTCTGTGACGTCACGGGCTCTGTGACGTCACGCGCGTTCTACCGTCTTCACACGTGCTATGTTTGATATGATTACACAGCCAATGATTTGCCAGGGATACGCTAAACGAGCCAACATTTAAGTAGCATATTTTTCTTATGTTTCTGTTTTACCTTGAGTTTTTAGGCGTATGGTTTTATAAGTTTGCCGAAATGTATGTTACTGTAGCAGGGTGAAGTGTAACCTTTGTGTGTCATTGGCCAGTGTCATGTAAAACAGTAAACCTATCAGGACTGAGGTGTCATGGTATAAAATGGGCGGGCCTTGGTTACCTGGGATGCGTTGTCGTCCGTGCCGTCTCTTTACGGGAGTCAGTCCGGCATTTATGAATGGAATCATTTGGTGACGGTGTGCAGTCTCTGCTTCACGCTGCTGTGCGCAGGCTGCCCCAGGTTTCAGGGATAGTGCTTCGGTTTTAAGGAGAATCCTTGAAATGCAATGTTTGAGTTATTGTATGTGTAGTTTGACGAACAACAAGCTGCATGTTATGGTCAGCGACCACGCGTAGTACCGCGTAGTGAACATCTGGTACGTACGAGAGTCGTTCACTTGTTTGTTTTATGATTGTTTTATTAGTAATTCTGCTGTGGTTTTTTTTTTTTTGACCGATCGATTACATCACTGAATGGCGAATAGTAGATGTATAGCGTCAATGTTTCGCATACTGGTGGATTGCACGACCGTTTTGAGTCGCGTTATGTGCAGTCAAATAAACAATAACAAACATTGTGTATATATCTTTTTTTTTCGATGCCGCTTTTATTTTGACAGACGTGTCAACTGGTGACACTTGCTGAGAAACGCGCTGTCCTTCAGTATCCCTTCAGTATATTCGCCAGGCTCTCAGTAACACTCAGAAAACGAGCGCAGATGCAGATACTTGAAAATAAAGCGCAAAAGAAACTCCTGCAACGTCATGGGTCTGTCGTCAATTACGTCATGAAATAACCAAAAAGGCAATTAAAGTGAAGTCAAAACTGCATGTAGTTTAAATATGCGTCACGTTGTCGTATGCACTGAATGTAATGTCATTTTGTTAGCATTTTACTTCATTTAATTACAAAACGTGACTGAATTGTTTTGTGAACTGCTTGACTTGGGCTGGTTAGTACCAGTTAATTAATGTTTGTTTGTGTTGTCGTCTCACTTGTATCTCGAGGAGTGTGAACGCAAGAGGTTTGGCCGCTGTCACTTCCTGGGGTCCACATTGAGTGCCATGCGTCATAGGTTGGAGTGATCTCTCACCACAGTGTAAGAAGTGAGATGGGAAGGTTTAAATAAAGTTAGATTTGTACGTGAGAGAGAGAAAAGACGTAAAGAGGGGAAGTGCAGGAGAGATGGTCCAAAGGCCATAATAATAATAAACAAAGATATGACATCCAAAGTATGTAAGGTAGTACAATTTGATCTTTTATTGAATAATTTTAATGCATATAAAGGTATTTTGACGTGCCAAAAGGTCATTCGATTTAATCATTCAAAGGCCAATACAGCTCATTTTATTTTTGTTTTTCTGGCATGATTTTTATAACGTCATATATCAGCATAGTGCAAAAATTGTTGACGTTGTTGCTTTTGTTATGAGAAATGCCTGGAAAAATTAATCTTACTGACGTCATTCGGAGTAACCACTATAAAGATGCCATTTTGGATCAAGTCATGCGGTCAATATCATGTGACATCATTCATGAAGCAAAGTGAATATTTTTCTATAAACTTTATACCTGCCTTTCTCAAACATGAATTTGAGAATCATGTTTCCACTTGCTTATATGCATGTCCTGAGAAATCAGGTCATCTGGTACAACCGCTATAAAACATGGAAAATGTTGTAATATTTTAAAAACGTACTAAATATAAAATGTTTGCTTTGCCCTTTTGTTAACTAGTTAGCCAGCTAGATATCAGCCTGTTAGCATTGTTTGAAAAACAGTCATACGGTATAATCAAAAGTGTCATTCACTAATACTCGAATTTTGGTTGTACCGAATGACTGCAATGTATGTTGGTCTCATTTGTACATATCTGGAGTAAATAAATACAACATTTTATTAATATGAAATGTGCAGAGTATATTACATAATTTTGACAATTTTACCTTTGCAGGTGCCTTTATCAAATAAGGAAATAGTGGCTCACTACTGGGAAAGGATCAATGCTGATCCTGTTAAGAGATACTTGCCAAAAGAAGAGCAAGATATAATTAGTTTATTTATTATTATTATTATTATTATTATTATTATTATTATTAGAGCTCAAAAGCGATATCTTTGGATAGAAGTGTCATAGAAACGTGAAGGTGGGCTTGAGCAAACAGCCAATCACCCTCAACGCTTCCTAGCCATGCCCTAACAACCATTGTTGCGCACCCTAGCAACCCAAAGAGGAATCTTAAAATCTGAATGTCATAGAAGCATTGCGGTTGCTTTATATCAGGGGTCTCAACTCAGTCCTGGAGGGCCGCTGTCCTGCAGAGTTTAGCTCCAACCCCAATTAAACACACCTGAACCAGCTAATCAGTGTTTTAATATAAGGCCTAGTAAGACACTCGTTGCGTCCCAATTCGCATATCCGTTATATTTGAAAATAGAATTAGTATGTCCCAAATCGTAGTATGTTGACGAGTATTCCCGGATGGTCTACCATTTCTGGTTAGAATCCGAAGAGCAGATAGATGCACACTCTGATGGCTAATATTACCCACACCCCATTGTGAGCTGGATGAGGATTCGATTAGAACTACAAACGCGGAAAGTGTTAAACTACAAACATGACAGATGTGCGAGTCCGGTTAAGTAGAGGGGTTTAGATAAAGGGGTTTGAGTGAATAATTATCAGTATGTAACTTGACAAAAGAATATTTATTTATCCACATTATATTTCACCTGCAGCAGCATTGTGAACTTTTGTAATGATACGTTTCATCATTATATTTAAATTGCAAACACATGAGGAGAGTCTGCATTAAAGACCCACAACTGGGAGATCAACAGTTGTATTCCCTTGCCTATGTCTCTGTACTCACCCACATACTGGTGACAAACCTGTAATGATATTAATTATAAACTCCTGTGATGGAGGCAGCAGTAAACTTAGTTTGCAGAAGTTCTTCAAATCTGGGTAGACTTGAATTTGTTATGCTTGTGCTTGTGGAACATTTACACATGTGAAGCACGTTATCACACGTGAAACACATTGGAATTCAGGTGAAATGTGTATTCAAATGCGATCACATGTGAAACATATATTCCCATATGAAACCCATGAGCTTACATGTGAAACCCATAAGATTGCATGTGAAACAAAAAGATCACATGTGAAACATGTTCTCATGTGATCACATGTGAAACCCATCAAGAATCATTTCTAAAGTAAATCCACATAAAACAGTAGCATGTTCTTCTGTAGGGCCTATAGCCATGTTTCCCAAGATTAAAGTCCTCATGAAATCAAAATTGACCCTATTTACTTTGTTAGCACATGTTAAAGGTCTTAGGGTCAACAATTAATCCGTGCAAGTTCATACACTGAAAAAAAATTGTTTGTCGCGGTAATCTT
Organism: Paracanthobrama guichenoti; assembly: GCA_018749465.1. Classification (NCBI taxonomy): domain Eukaryota; kingdom Metazoa; phylum Chordata; class Actinopteri; order Cypriniformes; family Gobionidae; genus Paracanthobrama; species Paracanthobrama guichenoti. The sequence goes on from CM031965.1 coordinate 18,777,710, forward strand.
TAATCAAAATTTGAAAAGTAACTTCCGGTCTGAAAACGGTGTTCCTTCTCAGATGATGTCAGTTTGATGGCTTAGGTTTGAAAATGCGTAACCACTCCCCTCCAACCGTTAGTCTGCTATGAGTGAGGGATGGAGAGGAGGAGCGCTGAAGTTAAACCCTGCCCTCTATTCAATATTCCGTTGAATAGCACTGAAGAAAACGCTCTTGCAACTTCCGGGTCACTGGGACTTTTTTTTTTTTTTTTTTTTCCTTCAAAATATGCAATAAAAATTGAATGTTTAAAACAAAGCAAAACCAAATGTTAAAAGTATACATGAAAAAGCCTCTAAAAAGCAGATGTATGCGTGTATGTATTGTGTGTTTGTGAATGTGTGCTGTCTCAGTCCTCCGTGTCTCCTTCAGCAGGCTTCCTGTTTTGGGATAGAAAAACAATCATAGATTAGGGAAGTGCAAACACAAGTCTATCCTGATAAAGTAAACTTGTTTCTTTTCTTTCTGGATTTCAGGATTGTATCTGTTATTTTCAAGTGATGACTGGTCTATGTATATTGGCAGCCTGTGCACACCTACAGCATGCCCTCTAGAAGCCATCCAAGATGGAGTTCTAAAGACTCGAATGAGGTAAAAACATAGCCTATAATCATTTGTATCTGACTCAGAGTATTCTATTTATTGTATCTGTTGTGATGTAAATAATAAAGTATTAAAAACCGAAGTGTATTCCAACATGTAAGCAGATCACTTACGGACACACATTATCCTGTCGGGATGTTACATAGGCTATGCAGCATTTTGACAGTACTTCTGCAACAGAACACATTTAAAAAAAGATTCAGAGTTTGCGACCGCGAAACGCTTGCTCTGTCTGGACTTTAAATGGATAAACGGGACAACAGGCATTGTCAGCTTAAGCATAATCGCGTTAAGAACATGGATTTAAACATGCTCTTATTCCCTGTAGGAATCGAGGCCGCACTTGACACGAATCTTTGAATCTTCCTAGTGATTTGTTTGAACATAAGTCCACACATAAAAACAGATCAACACTCCAGAGCTACAGTTTGTGGCCATTAACCCGTGGGCTCGGCACCCACCAACAACTAATTACTTTTATGGTTTCGCAAGATCTTGGCCACATCAAGATAATGGCAGAGGGTCTTTTTGATTTGGTAAAGAGAAATGAAAGAGCCTAAACAGATGTTCTTCTTCTCACCGACCTGTGAATGAACTCTGAGCGACACAGAGTTACAATCCACAGTAAAAACCAACAGAGGCTGTTTTACATACAGACTGCATCAAATCACAAAAACGTTGATTGTCGAACTTGCATTCAAACAGCCTTCTACTGCATAATTCTATATCATGTCCTATAACCAATACACGTGACCATTATATATCACTCTCAATTCATGTAATTGTATAAATATTGAATGATTGAAAGTGTATCTTGCTTGGTATCTTTACGTTGGTATCCTTATAACTCAGAAGATGGTTTGATTGAATTTTGTCTAGAATGTCTTATAAGCTTTTGACTTAGAAGGTCTTATAATAAGAAATCATGTTATTTACTCTGCTTAGAGCAGGAAAGTAAGAGACCACAGAGATAATGAGTAATTTACGATGGGGGTGTGAACATAGTCCCCTCTGAACCAAGATGACCCCTGATTGGTCAGAATCCATCTAAGAGGATGGAACAAATTTGAGTTTTAATCTCGAACACAAACAAAGACACAAGTTGGAGGTGTCAGTTCAGTGAGTTCAGAAGAAATCAGATGAAGTTCGGTTTGAGCAGTTGAAGTGGAGTCCAGAAAGCAGCTGGAGAACTCCAAGGATAGATGATCGTGGCAGACCCAGATTTGAGAAAATGGGTTAAATTAATTCAAGCCATCTAGAACTCTCCTCTCCTTTCTTTTACTTAAGTTTATTCTCTGTCTGTGAGTCTTGTGTTCCAAGTTAAGTTTCGACGCAAAGTTTCTCTTGGCGAACCTTCAGCGAGCGTGCTTCAACTTCAAACATCCGCAAGACTTCTCATCCAGCCACCAACATGCCACATGATTGGCTTCCCAAGACGTCCATCAAAGACAGGCAAGACCGTCAGCGAATCACGAACCGGGAAAACCCCTCTCCACCCAGGATCCAAAAGGGAATCCCCAGGTCGACACAAGAGACACAAACACAAGTAACCTCCAGATTCTAAACTGAACTGGTGCATTGATATCAAATTGATTAACCCCGCCTAAGAAACGATAGGAGGGTTAAGTTAATGATCAGTGGTTCATTCAGGTTACTTGTTATAAATGCATATTGCTATTTGCAATAGCAATATACACTCACCTAAAGGATTATTAGGAACACCTGTTCAATTTCTCATTAATGCAATTATCTAATCAACCAATCACATGGCAGTTGCTTCAATGCATTTAGTGGTGTGGTCCTGGTCAAGACAATCTCCTGAACTCCAAACTGAATGTCAGAATGGGAAAGAAAGGTGATTTAAGCAATTTTGAGCGTGGCATGATTGTTGGTGTCAGACAGGCCGGTCTAAGTATTTCACAATCTGCTCAGTTACTGGGATTTTCATGCACAACCATTTCTAGGGTTTACAAAGAATGGTGTGAAAAGGGAAAAACATCCAGTATGCGGCAGTCCTGTGGGCGAAAAGGCCTTGTTGATGCTAGAGGTCAGAGGAGAATGGGCCAACTGATTCAAGCTGATAGAAAAACAACTTTGACTGAAATAACCACTCGTTACAACCGAGGTATGCAGCAAAGCATTTGTGAAGCCACAACACGCACAACCTTGAGGCGGATGGGCTACAACAGCAGAAGACCCCACCGGGTACCACTCATCTCCACTACAAATAGGAAAAAGAGGCTACAATTTGCACAAGCTCACCAAAATTGGACAGCTGAAGACTGGAAAAATGTTGCCTGGTCTGATGAGTCTCTATTTCTGTTGAGACAGTCAGATGGTAGAGTCAGAATTTGGTGTAAACAGAATGAGAACATGGATCCATCATGCATTGTTACCACTGTGCAGGCTGGTGGTGTAATGGTGTGGGGGATGTTTTCTTGGCACACTTTAGGCCCCTTAGTGCCAATTGGGCATCGTTTAAATGCCACGGCCTACCTGAGCATTGTTTCTGACCATGTCCATCCCTTTATGACCACCATGTACCCATTCTCTGATGGCTACTTCCAGCAGGATAATGCACCATGTCACAAAGCTCGAATCATTTCAAATTGGTTTCTTGAACATGACAATGAGTTCACTGTACTAAAATGGCCCCCACAGTCACCAGATCTCAACCCAATAGAGCATCTTTGGGATGTGGTGGAACGGGAGCTTCATGCCCTGGATGTGCATGCCACAAATCTCCATCAACTGCAAGATGCTATCCTATCATTATGGGCCAACATTTCTAAAGAATGCTTTCAGCATCTTGTTGAATCAATGCCACGTAGAATTAAGGCAGTTCTGAAGGCGAAAGGGGGTCAAACACAGTATTAGTATGGTGTTTCTAATAATCCTTTAGGTGAGTGTAAATGTCAGGAAAACACAATTCCTGGCTGCACATCAATATCCATGGACCTCTGGATCATTGTAAGTTTGTAAGGAACACAATATTGAGTCCAACCTTTAGCTTAAACTGATAACCGTTTGTTTTACTCACGTTTTACCCTATTAACTCCAGTCACCCAACAGCTCTTCTGCCACTCAGTCCGGCTGAGGGGGCGTGTTCTGGCGGGAAAGTGACATCAATGCATACCCTCTGTAAGGGACGATTTCAGACACAGCCCATGTCTACATACCTAAAGATGCCTACAGAGCTAAATACTTTACAAATGAAACTTGATGGGCACAAACCAAAAGATAAGCTTACACAGTGTCCACGACATGGGATCTTTTATGTTAATTAGAGTTTTTGTCCTAACCAGCCTTGACGGCGACACGCGATGATTCTATTTTAGAAGCGGTTTCTATTTCTGCGACATCGTGGCTAGAATAACAATACAAAACATGGCAATGATAATCTCAGGTAGTGTTTATGTGCTTTATGTTAAAAGTGTGTAATGTGACTTTGAATATAATTTAGTGCTCCTAGCTTTGTAACTTTGTCATACTGAAAGCAACAATGGATAACTCACCTCAGATCTTGAAATTAAACAAATGGAAACAAGAACGTTCAAACTGTGAACAAAACAAGTTTATTCTATGACAAAGATTGTTTTAGTATGTATTTTTAGTAATGTTTAAATGGTGTAATATTTGTGAATTTGATTATGTAGGCTACTTGTCTGTTTCCTTGTGAGTGCCGTCAAGATTAATCTCTGGTGCCATGCACTTGCCGTGAGAGCCCGCCCACATGCTATTCTGATTGGCTGTGGTTTTTGATTGATTTGTCGCTTCTCGTAGTCGCGTCGCATCCGGTGTGGAAAGACAAGTTGCTTGTTGCTGGAAGTTGCGTGTAGTTAGGACACGGTGTTATGCAAAACAACTTAATCATAGACTTGACATCAATGCAAAAATGGTTAAAGGTTGTGTCTACTGAAATAGAACCTGTGGTAACACTGTCTAATGTGAAGCATACAGGTGTTTTCTGCATGTATTGTTTACACCGTGAGTGCAGGCAGTGATTATCTCTCTGCTGCATGCGGCACCATCAGTCAACCCGGCACTGAAGGCTCGAGCGCCTACAGCACGATTACACGTTAACTCCACACCTCCCCCTGCTCTCTGGTCTGGTCTCTCCCTCTCTTTCTCACTATCCCTTGTCTCCAGACATCTCTCATTTTTCTTCATGTCTTGCTACTCTCTGTTAAATTCCCCTCATCACCTCTTTGATCTTTCTATCTTCACCCATCTTCAAGTTTTCATCTGTGTATTGTTTTAACACAGTGGCTTGATATTATTCAAAGGAGATGAAAAAGTATTTGTAGCTTTGATGAAAATGTGTGCTTATGGGTGGAGGCTGTAGATGGTGTAAAAGTGCTGATGTAAGCATGGAAGAACAGGGACTGCAGAAAGGGGACCGAGTTAATGATGTATTGATCTGACACAGCCGCAAGGCACACACTTCTCTGTCTGGGTATAATGTGTATGTATTTGCATGCAAGGTGTGTTACTTTCACATTAGAAAGAAGATAGCAGAGCATGTGGAGCACAGTGGAGAGGATGTGAGACTATTTTCCTATTAAGATTGATCTCATTTATGATTGAGACTGTAATATTTCCCTCTAGGACTAACACAAACACTTCCTCTGAAGAGGAACTGAGTCCCTCTGGTGTTTGACTATCTGCAGGAATGAGTTATACAATCTTTTGTTCTATGAAGCTTGCTGCTCTGCATGCTTGTAATTCTTTAATTTAATACAAATATTGATCAATAATCTACTCCAGGTTACTCATTCACATTCGCTCTGGATTCAGATTGCTTGCAAATCCTGTAGATGCACTGGTTCAAAGAATGCATCGTTTGATCTCTAAAGGGTTAATGCATAAAACTGTATGTAACTTTGCTTTTTTAAGGAAAAACACTAATCTATAACCTACTCCAGATTACTCCCGTTCACATTCACTCTGGATTCAGATCACTTGCAAATCCAGTAGAACCACAAAGTTTGACTGGTTTGATTCCTAAAGGTTCAATACATAAAACTTTATGAAGCCTTGCAATTTTGCCCTTTTTCAAACTAAAACACTAATATTTGATCTACTCCAGATTATTCCTGTTCACATTCACTCTGGATTCACTTGCAAATCCTGTAGATCCACTGGTTCAAATGATGCATAATTTGATACCTAAAGGGTCAATGCATAAAACTGTATGTAACTTTGCTTTTTCAAACTCAAACATTGATATTTAATCTACTCCAAATTTCTCCTGTTCACATTCCCTCTGGATTCGTTGATTCTTTATCTAGTTTAAATTGCGAGGGGTTCATACACAAACTAGTATGTTTATGGAACTGTCACAGACTTTGTTATCTTGTTTTCTGTTTCATTATCATGGACTTTTCATTAGTGTCCTGATTTCCTTTGTCTTCCTCTTATCAGTTGTCATGGTGATTTCAGTTACTCTCACAGGTGTTTTTCGTTATTTCCCTAATTTGCTTTGTATTTAAGTTGCAGGGGGAAATTTTTTTTGTGTCATTTTAAAATGCTTTCAATTATACAAACACTTATTTTTAATCTACTTGAGATTGCTTAGAGAGAGAGAGTGAGAAATTACACCTGTACACAATGTCTCCTGTACAATCTTTGCACAATTTTTTATCTAGCTATCGAACACCCAGGGATACTGTTTATTAGGAATGATCAAGGCAGTATCCACAGCCGCTGTTCCCATATTGATTTGGATTAAATAAACACAGAGATGTGTAAACGGTAGCCCTAATCTCAATGAAATTGCTTATCAAGGGATGAAGAGGAGAGGAGGAGTGTTAAGAGGAAAATAAGAGCGAGATTTCTGTAGCCCTCAGAGTGGTTTGTGCTGTTTATATGGAAAAATTACTTGAGGCAGATTTGTCATTAGAATATTGATTGAGTCTGGGCTCTCTAGAGATGACAACAAAACTAGATTACAACACGGAGGAAAAACTGCAGTGCTTGTGAGAATATATGCACTCTGCATATCTAATGAGAAGCTATAGCTATTGACCAGACTATACTGTATATATTTTTTTTCTGGCAGATTCACATTCATTTAAGAGGACAAGATAGTTTTATAGTGCCCAAAGATGGCCCAGTCTGTTGTGACTGATTGGTCAAATGGCCCACTATGTTTTGATTGATCTACTCTGCTCTGATTGGTCAGATGGCCCAGTCTGTTGTGATTGAGCTACTCTGTTCTGATTGGTCAGATGGCCCAGTATATTTTGATTGGTCTACTCTGCTCTGATTGGTCAGCATATTGGTGTCAGAAACGAAACGTCCATTACCATATAAAAATTTCATCTCCGGATCTTCCTCAGCACTTAATACACAAACAGTAACAACGCCGTTTACAGTATCAATTCCAGCATGAATCCTCGTCTTTTTAAAGTGCATGCAAAGTGGATTTGCATAAAATGTCTTGGGTAAAATCAAAACATAGCTTTCAAAACATTGCAAAGAAGGGATAATTTAACACACACAGTCCAAAAACATAATGTTTCCATGTTTCTCTGTCAGTTGCTGGGATTCATTTCAGCATTATTTTGTCAATGACACCTTAAAAATACATTCATTATTAATTATTTGTTTTACTCACAATTTTGCCACGGTAAAAATGCAAATAAAATAAAATATAAAACAATAAAAATTAATTAAATTTAAATTAGTCAAGGCATTTATGAATTTTCAGTTTCATACAGATATCTTTGGTCAATGGCACCTTAAACACAAGCAAAAACACACATTGATTTGCCTATTTTAATTTCAAAGTACTTTTTTGGCATGTTTGTTTTGCACAAAATATTGCCAAAGTATAAAAACAATGAAAAAATTTGCCTGTAATATAAAAATAAAACAAAAGAAATTGAACATTCAGAATTCATGGTGTGCTGTTCAAATATTTTTTTTATATATATATTTTTCTTTCTGGAACAGCTGCAAGTACAGCTCATCCCCAGGAGCACTTGTCTTTATATCAGTAGCTGAGTGTGTCATGCACCTTTCTAAGAAATACCATTTTTCCTCTAGGCTAGCTGTCACTATCTATGAAGGAAACTTAACAAGAAATGTCAGTTTTCTGCTCAAGGCAACATACAGGTACTTATTTTCATGTGTTGGACTGTCACTTGAAAAAGAAGTAATTATTACAGAAATAATACACTTTAAAATACTAAATGTTTTTTTTTAACTTCATTACATATTATTTACAATTAAATGTTTATATTTATATTAAATGCAATTAGCTGAACTTAAGAGTGATTTTTGGCACTAAAATAAGACTTAAGCACACCTTTATTTATAAACTAATAAAGACTTCTATTGTCTTTGAAATATGGTTAAAGTGTACTGCCGAATGTACTGACAAACATTTATGATAAAGTAAAATGTAATGTTATTTATATTGTAAACTTGTATGTCATGTATTTATAATGACATATTTGTAATGAAGTTGCAATATATTACGTTTAAAATATTAACTTTAAATGTAATATTGAATAACACTACAGTTAAAATGCAAAGAATCAGCCCACTTGTCATAGATGTGTTTTATTATGTTAGTCAACACACTTCTTTATAGCACAACAAAATATTATTGAAACATAAAAAAATTAAATGTAATTTAAATTATTGGAAAGTGCACTTTAGACACAGTCACATACATGCACTCTCTTTAAGTGCACTTAAGTGGCCTTTTATTTCATTAATATCATTATCTGCAAGTATACTTTTAAGGTTTGAAGTGCACTAAAAAGCACACTTCTTTTTCACAAGGGGCCTGTTTAGGACAATCAGTGTGTTAGTACAGCAGGACAAATCAGTGTGCCCTTTTCACTGAGGACATGCATTCATGACAATGACACCACAGTCTCAAATAACACCCAGTACTGAAAGCTAAACTGCTCATAATACATCTAAATCACCACAAAGACATTTACAAATACATTTGGCTTGACATGCATTGCATAAAACGTTCAAGGATTTTTATCAAGAACTACATGGAGAATAATTACAGATCCAAAGACCACTTTGCCCAAGGATATAGAGATCTTCATTCGATCTACTATCCATTCATGGTAGCTGCGCTTCATTCATACCAATCAAGCTGTTTGTTGGAACATGCTAGCGGATTGACCAGTTAATGACCAGCTGGAAACCAATGGATTTTCAGGCAGGGTTTTTTTTCCCCCCATCGTTTGGCCAATCATTTGTAACCACCTCACATCTCAGTCCTCCTTTATGTTTATTGGTTGTCAATATTGTTTTCCCCAGCCCCCACCAGCAGCATTCCCACCATTAGCTATCAAAGCCTAATCTCACAGCCAATTAACCTCTGCTGACATTGGGCCCAGACTCATTCTCATCTAACATCATGCCATCCATTCATTATCGTGGAAGAGCAACCGGCACCTTCTAGCCTTTGAGAACAGTAAAATAAAGTAACATGGTATGTTTAACATTATTTTTGATGACAGCTATGGTACCTGTTCATATTTCCAAAAAACAAAACAAAAAAACAGCTAAAGAAACAAATCAGATAATAACAAACTTATATATCAACATGATTATTTGCAATAATTACTTTTATGAAGCAACATATATTACAATAATAGTGTGACGTTTAGTTCCAGAGGAAGAATATCAAGATTCAAAGCAGGCAATGAAAGCGCGTGTAGACATGACAATACTGGACGACCCAACTGAAAAAGAGGAACTGAAATATACAAAGATAATGAGCCCAAGGGCGAACAGGTGTGCAGATTGAATGAGTGTCCACTGAAACTAATGACTAGCAGGGAAAATGAAACAGAGGAACACAGGAAACATGTAAATGAGGAATACAAACTAAAAGTACATGAAACTAAACACATCGGACATTGGATTGTGACAGAACACAGAAGAAGCCATGTAGGAGCTGAGGGGAGGAGCCATGGAGGAGATGATGGTGGAGTGGCCCATGGAGGAATGGATGGTGGCAGGATCCAGGGAGGAGCGGATGGCCGACGAGATCCCAAAGCGACCCAGGAGATGGCCAAGATGGAGGCGATCCACGGCAGCAGTGATGAAGGGAGGAGCCAAGGTGGTTGTTTGAGCCCAACTGACAGTGATGCCACCTGAAGATGTAGAGGCCCACAAGGAGTCCGTGGGACCGAGAGACCCGGTGACGCTGAAGGACTGGGAGACCAAGGGGGTGTCCTGGTGACGGGTGGCCGAGGTGGATCCAGGGGCCAGCCTGGAAGTCTGTGGCGATGGTGGGGTGACGACTGACCCATGTGGAGTCGGTGGGACAAAGGAGCCTGGTGTAGCTGAAGGGACGACGGTCCCAGGTGGAGCTGACTGGTCGTCAGGAGTCCCAGGCTCCGAGGTGGAGCCTGGGACTCCCCATGCCAGAGAAAAGATGTTGACCGGAAGCCCCAAGGTGGATCAGGGCTGCATGACTGGAATGATGGTGGAGCTGATGGGCTGAAGGGAGTCAGTGGAGGCTGGCCCCCCTAAATTTGGAATCGTATTGCTATCTCACCAAGCAATTTTATGAAACTGGGGCAGTTTTTCCTGTGGCAGTAGTGATGAAAAGAGTAATTTATTGTGCCAAAACCTTTTAAAATCTGCAAAGATGAAATTGCTCGACCAATGCAGAGAAGTGAAACCGCATGAAGAGGATGCAGCACGAGTAGTAGTGATGGCTGTTTATGAATAATTTGTCACTTGGTCTCCGTTCGCTCAAAGACTTTTAAAATGTGCACTATAATGGTTACTATGCACTTGATTATACATAAAATAAGCTCTCTATACTAGTTGTGTTGTGTCAATATGCAGCAGTGCTATATCAGATAATTGACTTGAATTTCATCCAGCAAAACAAAATAATCTGTAAGTCATTTCATTCATTTGAGAAGAATTAATGTAATTTTTCAATAGCTAATTTCTCCGATCACATCCACATACACATCTTTGATCATATTCCGAATTAGGATGTGATTACAATGCAGCCAAAGATGAGTATGGCCAACGCAATGAATGAACCATTGATGAGCGACCCATCATTATCACAGAGACAGTGTTTCACATCTTCAGCATACCACAGATACCAGAGAAAAGATACAGGTAAAATAAAATATTTAATTTCAGTAATAACCTATAATATTAATCTATCCAATAGAAATAATCATGACTATGTAAATTTTGCAAAGAGTCCCCTGTCAAAGAGCAGATTTAGGCTGGCCACACACTTAAAACCCTAAAAACCTTCTGCCTTCACTTATTCAACCCATTACGCATATTATAAATAGATCTCTTGGCACTGGTTATGTTCCGCATGATCTAAAAGTAGCAGCTGCCACTCCAATACTAAAGAAGTCCGGCCTTGATAATACTATCCAGAACAATTATAGACCAATATCAAACCTCCCATTCATTGCCAAATTACTTGAGATGGTAGTCGTAACACAACTGCAGTCACATCTAGAGCAAAACAATCTATTTGAACCGCTGCAATCAGGCCCTTATATAGCGGCCTACCTACCAAAGCTATACATCGCCTTCAAATGGGGCAAAACTTAGCTGCTCAAGCGCTTACATTTAACAAAAAATCTGCACATATCACTGCCATCCTCAACCAAGTTCACTGGCTTCCTGTGGCCAGTCGTATCCAGTTTAAACTGTTAGGTTTGGTCTATAAAGCAAGTCATGTCCCCACACCCCAATACATGGCTGAGTTAGTGCAACCATATGTTCCTGCACGGACCCTCAGATCTAGCAATAATAAGATAACTTGCTTGTTGTACCAAAGTATAAACGCTCTACTGTGGGTGGTAGGGCTTTTAGTGTTATTGGCCCTAAGCTATGGAATAAGCTGTCCCCGAATCTTTGTACCGCACCTACTCTCCATACATTTAAGTCCCTTAAAACTCTTAAAAACTTAAAACTCATCTTTTCTCTATGTCCTGTAAATAATTATTTTTCTCTCTACTTCTCTGCTTTCAATTGATATCACACTTTTTCATTTTATGTTACAAACCTGATTCCAAAAAAGTTGGGACACTGTACAAATTGTGAATAAAAACAGAATGCAATGATGTGGAAGTTTCAAATTTCAATATTTTATTCAGAATACAACATAGATGACACATCAAATGTTTAAACTGAGAAAATGTATAATTTTAAGGGGAAAATAAGTTGATTTTTAAATTTCATGGCATCAACACATCTCAAAAAAGTTGGGACAAGGCCATGTTTCCCACTGTGTGGCATCCCCTCTTCTTTTTATAACAGTCTGCAAACGTCTGGGGACTGAGGAGACAAGTTGCTCAAGTTTAGGAATAGGAATGTTGTCCCATTCTTGTCTAATACAGGCTTCTAGTTGCTCAACTGTCTTAGGTCTTCTTTGTCGCATCTTCCTCTTTATGATGCGCCAAATGTTTTCTATGGGTGAAAGATCTGGACTGCAGGCTGGCCATTTCAGTACCTGGATCCTTCTACGCAGCCATGATGTTGTAATGATGGTCTGGTATTGTCATGTTGGAAAATGCAAGGTCTTCCTTGAAAGAGACGAGGTCTGGATGGGAGCATATGTTGTTCTAGAACTTGGATATACCTTTCAGCATTGATGGTGCTTTTCCAGATGTGTAAGCTGCCCATGCCACACGCACTCATGCAACCCCATACCATCAGAGATGTAGGCTTCTGAACTGAGCGTTGATAACAACTTGGGTTGTCCTTGTACTCTTTAGTCCGGATGACATGGCGTCCCAGTTTTCCAAAAAGAACTTCAAATTTTGATTGGTCTGACCACAGAACAGTTTTCCACTTTGCCACAGTCCATTTTAAATGAGCCTTGGCCCAGAGAAAATGCCTGCGCTTCTGGATCATGTTTAGATATGGCTTCTTTTTTGACCTATAGTTTTAGCCAGCAACAGAGAATGGCATGGTGGATTGTGTTCACCGACAATGTTTTTTGGAAGTATTCCTGAGCCCATGTTGTGATTTCCATTACAGTAGCATTCCAGTATGTGATGCAGTGCCGTCTAAGGGCCCGAAGATCACGGTCATCCAGTATGGTTTTCCGTCCTTGACCCTTACGCACAGAGATTGTTCCAGATTCTCTGAATCTTTGGATGATATTATGCACTGTAGATGATGATAACTTCAAACTCTTTGCAATTTTTCTCTGAGAAACTCCTTTCTGATATTGCTCCACTATTTTTGGCCGCAGCATTGGGGGAATTGGTGATCCTCTGCCCATCTTGACTTCTGAGAAACACTGCCACTCTGAGAGGCTCTTTTTATACCGAATCATGTTGCCAGTTGATCTAATAAGTTGCAAATTGGTCCTCCAGCTGTTCCTTATATGTACATTTAACTTTTCTGGCCTCTTATTGCTACCTGTCCCAACTTTTTTGGAATGTGTATCTCTCATGAAATCCAAAATGAGACCATATTTGGCATGACATTTCAAAATGTCTTACTTTCAACATTTGATGTTATTTATATTCTATTGTGAATAAAATATAAGTTTATGAGATTTGTAAATTATTGCATTCCTTTATTATTCACAGTTTGTACAGTGTCCCAACTTTTTTGGAATCGGGTTTGTATATGACTTTATTGTATTTAATGTTCCCTTTCGTTCAGTCACTCCAAGTAACGTCAGTGACTGACAAATGGGGGTTTCGCTTAGAAGCCTATCATCTTTGAGATCTAAGAAAGCGCCCAATGGCAGTGCCAATGCCATGGGCATGCGGAATTTGCATACGTAACTCCGCCCCACCGCGTGGGTATAAAAGGAAGTATGCAAAGCACATCGCATTGTTTCTGCTTCGGACCCAAGAGTACATACTCTTCACTCCGCAAAGCCTTCTGAGTTAATTTTGTCAGCTTCTTTGAGACAAGCAGCCTTCCAGTCGGTGTTGGTGTTACAGCGCGTTCCAGCGAACGCATATTTCCTGCCTGCTGATCTGTGCAGTGATCTGCATACAGCTGGTGTGCGTTTCCCTGGGCGCTTCGGCATCGACTGCGAGGTTTTCCTCTCACAAAAGAGCTCACACGCGGCGCGTCCTTTTCAGGATGTCTCGCCCGTGTTCTTCTGGGTGCGGCCGGTCTCTGCCGCCCTCTGATGGGCACAATCACTGTCTGGCGTGTTTGGGCTTACAGCACGTTCAGGCAGCGCTTATGGATGAGTCATGGTCTCACTGAGGGAACATGACCATCTCGGTGCTGCGGTCGAGACTCAATGAACTCCGTAGCGGAGCAAGAGTCCCCTCTGCCACACCCCAATCTGCGGTCTCCACGCGAGGCGGCACTTTGGCTGGTGGCCAGGGTGACCTGAGGGTGATGGTGTGGAACCAAGCTCCGATGCTAATGCCTCGGCCCACACCCCCCTCTAGCGCACCGTTCCCGCCGTGCGCTCAGATGGCAACACCGGGACCAGCACCCGCTGCCCTGCGTGTTTTGTTTGGTGCCGCAGAGGACGAAGAGATGTCGGTCGCCACATCTCAAGGTGGGCTAGAGTCCTCTGAGGATGATGATGATTCGGCTGTGCTGCCGCCTTCGGGTGTGCCAGCATTGCCCGAGTCGGACCCAGAGCTGACAGCCATGCTTGCCCGGGAAGCCGCGAGTCTCGGGTTGGAGTGGAACCTTTTTGGGAGTGGCGCGTTCTGACACCCGTCAGACCACGCCCCAAATACCTTTCTTCCCAGAAGTGCATGAGGAGGTCACGCGGCCCTGGAAGTCCCCGTTGTCTTCCCGTGACCATTCAGCAACTTCCTCCGCCCTCTCTGCCCTTGATGGGGCAGCGGCTAAAGGGTACACTGGAGTTCCGCCAGTTGAACGCTCTGTTGTGATGCAACTGTGTCCGCAGGGTGCTTCAACTTGGCGTGGCGACCCAAAGCACCCCTCCAAGGCCTGTAGATTCACATCATCCTTGGTGGCGAAGACATACAGAGCCGCAGGGCAGGCTGCCGCCTCTTTGCATGCCATGGCTACCCTTCAGGCCTACCAGGCTAAGGTACTGTGCAACATGCACGAGGGCAGAGCTGACCCAGGGCTCACACATGAGCTGTGTGCTGCCACTGACCTCGCCCTCCGGGGCGACGAAGGTGGCTGCACGCTCCCTGGGCCAGGTGATGTCCACAGCTGTGGTCCAGGAGAGACATCTTTGGCTCAACCTGGCCGATATGCGGGACTCCGAGCGAACCCGGTTCCTCAACGCCCCCATATCCCAGGAATGGCTATTCGGTGGCGCGGTTGAGAGCTGCGCCCAACAGTTCTCAGCTGCCCAGAAGCAGTCTGAGGCTATTAGTCATATACTGCCCCGGCGGTCAGCTGCTGCCTCCACCCAACCGCCGACACAGTTGCCTCAGCCTGCTCGCCGCCGAGGGCGCCCCCCTGCAGCACCCGTCCCTCCTGCACTGCCCAGCAGCAGCCTTCACCCGGGCCACGCCGTGGAGCACGCCGCAGGAAGGCGCCCCAGTCCACCCCAGCCCCGCAGCCCGCGAAAAAACGTCAGGCTAAGCGGCGCTTCTGATGCGGACAGCTCAGGGATGGGCAGTTCTTTCCAGGAGATTCCTGGAGGAGGGTCGGGGGAGAATCTTTTGTTCCGCTGTTGGCCCCCGGGCCAGCAGCACCCTAATGGGGGTCAAAGAAAGAACTGATATTCCCATCTCTGAGTACCCAGAGACCGGTGACGGCATTGTGCACCGCCCCCGGGCCACGCCGCTCTTGTCCCTCTCTGGCGCCAGCCTCCTCTCAGAGCAGACCCCCGTGGAACGCTCGTCCTTCCCTGGTCTCCTCTGTCAGGATGCAGCTGCTGACCGTGCTCCCACACCGGGACACTACGCCTCCCACATCCGGGCCGGTCACGCTGCCTCGCTGCCCCAACCGGGGTACATCTGTGGTCCGAATGACCCCGCTAGTGCAGTTCTTGGGAGCCTGGCTACAGCTTCCCGGACCGTCCCGCTGGGTCGCGAGGACCATCAGACTCGGCTATGCGATTCAGTTTGCTCAGGCTCCTCCCCACTTTCGGGAGTCCGATACACCATGCTAGGGCCCAATGCTCCAGTCATGCGTGCGGGGATCACCTCTCTGCTGGCAAAGGGCGCAATCGAGCCTTTCCCTCCAGCCGAAATGAAGTCCAGTTTCTACAGCCCTTACTTCATTGTACCCAAGAAAATCGGTGGGTTACGGCCAATCCTGGACCTGCGCGTCCTGAACCGATCCCGTTCAGGATCTTGACAGCGTAACGCCTTTTCGAATGCGCTCATCCAGCAGATTGGTTTGCAGCGATCGACCTGAAGGACGCCTACTTCCATGTCTCCATTATTCCTTGACACAGACCGTTTCTACGGTTTGCCTTTGAGGGATGGGCATATCAGTACGCGGTCCTCCCATTCGGGCTAGCTCTGTCCCCTCGCGTCTTCACAAAGATTGTCGAGGCAGCCCTTGCGCCGCTGAGCATCTCGACGAATGGCTCATACTGGGTCACTCTCGAGATCAGGTGTGCGAACACAAAGATATAGTGCTCCAGCACCTAGCCCGTCTGGGCCTTCGGGTCAACTGGGAAAAGAGCAAACTCTGCCCAGTGCAGAGGATCTCTTTTCTCGGTATGGAAATCAACTTGGTCGCCATGTGCGCGCAGCTTACGAGCGAGTGTGCGCAGTTACTGCTGACTTGCCTCCGTCAAATCAAGAGCAAGAGTCCGGTCCCACTGAAATTATTTCAGAGGCTCCTGGGGCATATGGCATCTGCAGCCGCGGTAATGCCGCTCGGATTGCTTCATATGAGATCGCTTCAGCACTGGCTTTGCGATCGAGTCCCGAGATGGGCATGGCAGTCAGGCACGCTCTGGGTTCCAGTGACTCGGGCCTGCCTGCAGACCCTCACCCCATGGTCGAACCTCAGCTTTCTACGGGCCGGTGTGCCCTTAGAACGAGTTTCCAGGCATATTGTTGTATCGACAGATGCCTCTGCCACGGGCTGGGGTGCCATGTGCAATGGACATGCTGCCGCGGGCTCCTGGACAGGACCCCAGCGCAGTGAGTTGCTGGCAGTATGGTTCGCCCTGCACCACTTCCGAGCCCTGCTCAAGGGTCAACACGTACTAGTCCGGTCAGACAACAAGGCCACAGTAGCGTACATCAACCATCAGGGTGGTCTACGCTCCTGCCGTATGTCTCAACTCGCCCGCCATCTCGTTCTATGGAGTCAGAAGCATCTGAGGTCCCTTCGTGCTATCCATGCCAGCCGACGAGCTCTCTCGGTTTCAGCCAGGAAGGGTTGGAACGAAGGCTGTCTCCTTCCACCCTCAAGGTATACGTGGCCGCTGTATCTGCCCATCACAACCTGAGATCTCATATCTGCCCATCACGATCTGAGATCTCATCTCACTGTGAAAATGTTGCTACAATCGACAGTGGTGTGATTTCGCAGTCTGGGAAAATTCTAGTGTGTGCATTCGAAGGATTATAATCTCCCACAGTTTTAAAAATCGGCCTGTGTGTCCCAGGCCTTAGGTTACAAAATAACGTGAAATAAATGGTTTAATTTTGCTTTTATAAATTGAGCATGCATGATAATATTACAGATCAATTAATGTTCCCAAATTGATTTGTGTTAGCTTATATACAGCAGATTTTTTTTGTTTGTTTGTTTGTTTTTGTTTTTTGTTATTTGTTTTGTGTAGTATGTGTCAAGTTTACAGATGCAAAAAAATCTGTAAACTCTGTCATCACTGCTCATTATCACACTACAATACAAGATTACTTGTCAAATAAATAAATGAACTTCATGTGTAGTGATTGCAGAGTGATACTTGACCCAGTAAAAATGACTTCTAATAATCCTGAAAATAGGTTAAAGGGTTATTCACCCAAAAATAAAAATTCAGTCATTGACTCACCCTCATCTTGTTCCAAACTTGTTTGTGTTTCTTTCTTCTGTTGAACATAGAAGATATTTTGAAGAATGTTGGTAACCAAACTGTTTTGGCACCCATTGTCGTATGGATAAAAAAGAGATATTGGCGAGAGATATTTCTCAGTATATCTTTTATGTTCAACAGAAGAAAGTCATATTTGGAACAACATGAGGGTGAGTAAATGACAGAATTTATGTACTATACCTTTTATATACCCTGCCATTGTCTTGGTGCATTAATAATCTGTTATGTCTCTACTGTCCAGGGAGCCGGCCACATTGCTGTGCTTGGTGTGCATATCGAGAAAGCATATTGCTATCTGTTCTCAGTCAAAAGATTCAAAGCAAATGGGTTTCCCCACTGCCTTATATGAACCGCATTTGCACCACACAAAGCAGGTGTGAACCTCACTGGCCAATTACATAGCCTACAATTTGCAGTTATGATACTGGGCTTCTGGGATTGGTCGGAGAAAGAGATTTCCCAGCTACTGACGCAATATCTTATTCCCTACATCTCAGGGGCTGAAGTTACATTCATTACCGGAGACGTTTTCCACTGGTAATTAATACATTGTGGTGGCATTCACATGCACTCGTAAGTCATAAATTTAATCTTTTCAGCATGACTTCAGAAGGCATTTGATTGGAGAAGAATCTGTGCAGTGCAGGATGTCATCAACATGTTTTCATCTGTTTTTGAAGTAGTACAAAACTGTATAATTTAAATATATTTGCTAAAAGTGCATTTTGGCTTACAGCTAACTCACATGGACTAAAAACACAAAACGCATGGGGTCTTTGAAATATCGGTAACATAGAAATAGGTTTCATGTTTTAGTAAGGTTATCAGACTTTGATGTGATCTCAGATTTGATTTCAAGCCTGAGGGAAACAGCGATGCCTGTAACACCTATACTTCCAAGTCATCCAACCAAAGGGGTGCAGAGCGCTATTTTATCAGTCTGTTATAGAAGATCATTTAGAAATTTGTTTCCAGCAAGCTGGACTGTATCACTGTAAGGAATAATGTCTCACTTTGCATGTACAATGTTTGCACCCATTCGCTCGAAACATTCCTCAGAGGAAAGAGAGAGAAACAGATATGATGGAGATGGAGACAGATGGTTGAACATGGCTTGACTAAACCCAGGAGAAATCAGTTATTTACTATTGACCCAACAGATTTGCAGTCATGATAATCTCTCAGTCTGAGGAGAGCTGAGGAACTATTATTATTGCATATACACTCAGTAGAGACTGTCACAGCTGTTTTTTCTCTCTTTTAACATGGAAGATCTTCAAATCATTTATATCTTTAGTGATGTATTTCATATAGTTAATTGAATTCTGTTTATTAATAATAACTACCAGTCAAAATCTTGGAATAATTAAAAAAATTTGTTTTTGAAAGACGTCTCTTATACTCAACAAGGCTTCATTTATTTGATCAAAAATACAGTGGAAACTGTAATATTGTTAATTATTACTACGTTACATTTTATATATTTTAAAATGTAATTTATTCCTGTGATTTGTTTTTTTCAGCATCATTACTCCAGTCTTCAGTGTCACATGATCCTTCAGAAATTATTCTGATATGATTTGATGCTTAAGAAACATTTCTGATTGCTGTCAATGTTGAAAACAGTTGTGCTGCCTAATATTTTTGCCTTCACTACACTACCATTCAGAAATTTGGATTTCTATTCTAATAAAAACGTTCTATTCATCAAAGAATCGTGAAAAAATCACGGTTTCAACAAAAAAATATATTAAGCAGCAAAAACTGTTAAGATAAGAACAATTAATAATAATTGAGCTGTCTTTTACCAAATAGCCTTTTTCTCCCTAAAATGGACATGATACAGTAAAATTCTAGGGTCAATAAATTTGAGTGTCCACATTCAATGATCAAAAACATAATGTTTAACAAACATGTGGAGTGGGATTTTGGGCCAATG
Source organism: Paracanthobrama guichenoti (assembly GCA_018749465.1). NCBI lineage: Eukaryota > Metazoa > Chordata > Actinopteri > Cypriniformes > Gobionidae > Paracanthobrama > Paracanthobrama guichenoti. The sequence goes on from CM031965.1 coordinate 18,797,237, forward strand.
AGATTTCACTGGATGGGCTACTCCAACAGAAACAGAAGCCAAGAGATCAACAAAATGCTCAATGGACAAATTAACCTGTTATTAGATTGTTTATTCACCATAATGTCCATAATTCCAAGCCCAGTTTGATTGTTGCTGCATAACATTCGGATACATCAGCATAAATATTCAGAATATGATCTGAATATGTATTGTCGAGTAAACATACTCAGAGAAAAGCAAAAAGACAGACAGATGTACACATGCACAGATCTCTGAGGCAGTGTCAGGTGGGTTATTTAATGATTGCCTCATACCCTCAAGCACTAAATAAATGATGAGAACATTGTTAAAATTCTGCTCATATTCCTTGTAGCTTTCTCTCTGTTGCACAGACAGGTGCTGCAACTTCACAATCTCACCACAGAATTTTAACCTTACAAAAGACATTGGGCACTGCCTCATCTTTTCAATGAATAATTTGCATTTAAAAATAAATGTTTACTATTATGGGGAAGAAGTGCTTCTAATTGTGTTATTGTGTTAGCAATGGTTCCCTCCAAAGAAAGACGTGTAGCCATATTTGCTTTGCATCAAAATGGCCTCACATGCAAGGAAATTGCTGCAGAGTATTGCACCTGAAAGAGCCATTTACCAGCTCATCAAGAACTTCAGGGAGAGAGGTTCAATTGCAATTGAGGCTTCAGGACGCAAGGAGAAGGCTTCAGGATGCAAGGAGTCACTAGAATCGTGTCCCCACCAGAGCAGAGCTGCTCAATATTGGCAGCGGGTGTGTGTGCGGCATCTTGGGACAGCTGGAAAATCGATTGTCCGGAGAAGAAAAGGTGAACTGTACCATGAGTCCTGTGTCATGCCAATAGTGATGCATCCTGAGACCATCCATGTGTGGGGTTGCTTTTCATCCTGGGAGTGGAGGCTCTTTACTTTATACTTTATCTGTCCCTTTTATGGGACATTTGTTTTGGGCAATACAGATGAAGCAGCATAACAAAAGATCCACAGAAATAACAATCAAATCGGTACACGGTCCTTTGCGCTTAAGACTCTTTAACAAAATATTTTTTATAGTGATTTTATCTACAAACCCGATTCCAAAAAATTGTGTGAATAAAGAAGGAATGCAATAATTTACAAATCTCATAAACGTATATTTTATTCACAATAGACTATAGATAACATATCAAACATTGAAAGTGAGACATTTTGAAATGTCATGCCATATATTGGCTCATTTTGGATTTCATGAGAGATACACATTCCAAAAAAAGTTGGGACAGGTAGCAATAAGAGGCCTGGAAAAGTTAAATGTACATATAAGGAACAGCTGGAGGACCAATTTGCATCTTATTAGGTCAATTGGCAACATAATTGGGTATAAAAAGAGCCTCTCAGAGTGGCAGTGTCTCTCAGAAGTCAAGATGGGCAGAGGATCACCAATTCCCCCAATGCTGCGGCCAAAAATAGTGGAGCAATATCAGAAAGGAGTTTCTCAGAGAAAAATTGCAAAGAGTTAGAAGTTATCATCATCTACAGTGCATAATATCATCCAATTTATGATATTGGATGATATTATGGCGTTTTCTCTGGGCCAAGGCTCATTTAAAATGGACTGTGGCAAAGTGGAAAATTGTTCTGTGGTCAGGCCAATCAAAATTTGAAGTTCTTTTTGGAAAACTGGGACGCCATGTCATCCGGACTAAAGAGGACAAGGACAACCCAAGTTGTTCTCAGCGCTCAGTTCAGAAGCCTGCATCTCTGATGGGATGGGGTTGCATGAGTGCGTGTGGCATGGGCAGCTTACACATCTGGAAAGGCACCATCAATGCTGAAAGGTATATCCAAGTTCTAGAACAACATATGCTCCCATCCAGACGTCGTCTCTTTCAGGGAAGACCTTGCATTTTCCAACATGACAATGCCAGACCACATACTGCATCAATTACAACATCATGGCAGCGTAGAAGAAGGATCGGGGACTGAAATGGCCAGCCTGCAGTCCAGATCTTTCACCCATAGAAAACATTTGGCGCATCATAAAGAGGAAGATGCAACAAAGAAGACCTAAGACAGTTGAGCAACTAGAAGCCTGTATTAAACAAGAATGGGACAACATTCCTATTCCTAAACTTGAGCAACTTGTCTCCTCAGTCCCCAGACGTTTGCAGACTGTTATAAAAAGAAGAGGGGATGCCACACAGTGGGAAACATGGCCTTGTCCCAACTTTTTTGAGATGTGTTGATGCCATGAAATTTAAAATCAACTTATTTTTCCCTTAAAATGATAAATTTTCTCAGTTTAAACATTTGATATGCCATCTATGTTGTCTTCTGAATAAATTATTGAAATTTGTACAGTGTCCCAACTTTTTTGGAATCGGGTTTGTATATAGACTATGATCTGTGTGTGTAGACGGCTTTTTCAGCCGTCAGGTGGCTGTGTTTCGCGTGAGTTCGGCCAATCAGTGTTCACTTACGTCACTGGTAGTTCCTATTGTGCTGGGTTAGACCCTACTCTGAACTAGGAGCTAGTTTAGTTCCCCTAAAAAGTTTTAGCTTTCCTAGTTCCTGTGTCACGCCAAAAAGCCCCTATTGTGATCAACTCTGAGCAATAATAAGGCAAGAATGAATCGCCATCGGTCAGGATTTGGCCCAGAAGCTGGTATCCAGCATGCCAGTGTCAGGGTTCTCCTCTGTCAGTTCTGTCAATCTTGTCTTTGTTTCATGTCTCTATGTTTGTGCTGTGTCACCACATGTCTTTGTCTTTGTTTTTTGTTTGCCTTGTCCCGCCTCCTTGTTTCCAGTTGCCACGCCCTCTTGTTTAGTCGTTGATTTGTCCTCATTTGTCTGAGTGTGCTCACCCTTTCCTCATGTTCTCAGATCCCAGTTTGTCTGAGTGTTGTCACCTGTTCCTCATGTTTTCTGCTCCCTTTAAAATGTGTTATTTCCCTCATGTTTTGGTCAATTTGTTATACATTGTGCCACTGTGTGAGTTCAATGTGCCTACTTGTGCTGTTACTCTAGTTATTGCTAAGCATTAAGCTGGGGCCACACTAAAAGATTTTTAAACTCTTATAAGATTTTCAAAATGTGAGAGACCACAAACATGACATAGATTTAACCGTTTTGTTCCTCTAGTGTGTGGAGTGCCGTGATGTGACCAGGAAAGCACACCACACACAAACGATTCCATTCACAAATAACAGAGTCCCGCCTGTGAACACAGGAAATCTCGCAAAATCTCTCGCATAAAAACACCTCAAACTTTAAAGTTAACATGGCAGACGACCGGCAAGAAGAAATTGTGCTTATAGTACATGGAATGTTTTTTTACAGAAGTCATGGAGACAGTATGAAGATGGACTTTACATGTTACAGTGCGAGTTACAGGTTAGTCTTCCTTCAGCTTGCTTTCTGATTGGGTATTGTTTAGTTTCACGTGATAATCTCCAGAGTATGCGCACGTTTGACGTTTGGATTTCTGATCGTAAATATTCAACATGGGGCGCCTCCGATGTTCTTTCGAGCAGATCACTCTTAACACACCTCACACCACAGGAAAATCTGATAAGATAATCTGTAGAACCATCAAGATAATGGGGACTTTACCTAGGATTGTCAGAAGGGGAGAAAGTGGCCTGAAATCACCCCGATTATCTTTTCGTGTGTACCCAGCATTAGTTCTGCCATCGGTCCTGTCTGACTTGTCTTGTTCCTGTGTCTCTAGTTCCAGTCCTGTCCTGCAAGCAGAGCTTCCCTGGCCATTGCCATTGGCCATCCCAGAAGCAAGCCTGGTGCAGAGCCTGAGATACCCGAGTTCATTGCCTGTTGTACTTAGAGTTCCTGCCTGGCCATCGCTGGTATCCTCTGGTCTCGTTCTGCTCTGCCATAACTGCTCTCCAGCCTACCGTCATCTTGAGCTAGTTACAGTGCTCTTCCTGCTTGCCTGTGATTGTGTCCCAAACCTGCCCACTGTTTGGACTGTGTTCACCTCCTCATCATATCTTGTCTTGTCTCATGTTTTTTTTTTTTAATAAACCCCTGAACACTCATTCCTGCAGATCCGTGACTGCTAGAGTAAGGTTATGAAAAAGGGACATCAATGTAAATATTGACTCTTTGCATATATTGAATGTTTTTGCCAATAAACGCCTTTAAAAGTTATGAAATGCTCATTGTTTACAAGAAACTTGCAAATAGAAAATTTGTGTCACTGCCAATACTTTTGGCCACGGCTTTATATAAATGTACATACTGTGAATGATCCTACCTCGAAAGCATATCAAATATCCAAATTTATGCTATTAAAGGGATCGCCAACCCAAAAATTTACTCAGCCTATTTGACTTTTTTCCTCCTGTGGAAGACAAAAGATGTCCAGTGTTATTTTGCTTTCATTCTATGGACAACAACAGTCATTTTCTGAACAAACTTCTTGGATTGCTTATGAATTTGCCACATGTACGCTAATGCAGGCTTTATGAAGAGGCTGTACTTGAATCATTGAAGGGCAAAGCAAATTATATTACACCTGATTGCAAACCACCTGTGAGCACTAATTTTACATACAAAGAGGGAATTTATCGAGAAGCCTTAAAGGCACAGCAGCTGTTTAACTGTAAGGGTCAGAGAGAGGATGCAAATAGTCGTAAATAAAATATAGTGTTGTTGCTTAAAAAGCTTAATCAATTAAACGTTTGGGGGATTATTAATAATATGATATGAGCAAAAACAAATCTCTTCACGATTATTACCCAGATCTTATTAGAATGTACAGCCAAACACATTCATTATCAAACTACAAATGATCTGGCTGTGAGAAATATGTGCACTTGATGTTTCAGTTCACATTTCCCAATGCATCTCTGTGTTGATAAATGTCACAGTGATGAATCATCCAGCTCTGCAGCTGTGGGATATAATTATTCTGCTGACTGTTGATTGGCTGCAGAAAGGAGTGGGCGTGGCCTACTTACTTTAAGATACTCTATCAAGCTCTGGATTGCCATTACTGCTCATTAGCTGACTGACAGCTTGCAAAGACTAAATGGACACGACCTTGCGTCTCTCATGAATTATGGAGCAAACTACACATGGGGTCAGTTCAGTCCCAGACAGTCCTGCTGTACATAGCATATACAGAATTATTTATATTTATAGATGAAGTTTATTCCATTTAATATATCTTCATTGATAAGGTTTGATTTTTATGATTTCACTACCATTCAAAGCAAATAGTATAAAATGATTAGGTGTGTCTGGAGTTTTGACTGGTAGTGCTTCATACAGTAAGCACATTTTGTGCTGTCTCTGTAGCGTAAACATGTTTAATACCCTAATTGAAGATGTCTTCTGAAGATAATTGCATGTATTTCTATGATGAGAGATATCTCACAAATATAGGCTAAATTAAATTGCCACTATTATGGATTTTTGAAAATGACCTTTCATGTAGTGTGTAACATAGTTCTAAGTGAATGAAAACATCCTGCAAAGTTTTAAATCTGAAAGTGCACCATATATAAAGTTATCATCTCTCAAAAGTAAGAATCGACTCAGAGTCAATTATAAACGACTACTTAATATTTATAATATTTTTCTTCTGGCCTGGTCGGATCACAGCAAAAACTAATACTAGCCTAACTAATATTGGCCTGGTTTCACAGACAGGGTTTAGATTAAGACAGGATTAAGCCTTAGTTCAATTAGGACATTTTATAGACATGCTTTAGAAAAAAAAAAACATTGCTGGTGTGCATCTCGAGACAAAACAATGGAAAATGCAACTCTTTCCCCGCCATTGAAGAGTTATCTAATCTTTTATGAGCAAACACTTCCCTGCTATGAGTTTTTATGGCTTTCCGTGTTATCACTGTTAAAAGGTAGGGGGCGCCATTATGCATCTCCTGAACGAGTAAGCAATCTCGAGCAGATGCATATGTAAAATAATGCGATCATCAACAATAAACAGCCTATAAATCAAAACTGTTACTGAATGAAATGTCAACCCAGGACGAGCTACAGGACTGTGAAGCTTTGGCGATGTTGACGATCATCATTCTGAAACTTGACAAAAACTTGATTTTCTCAGTTTTTTGTTCAAAATGGTACTTTTTTATGAAACTTGCCCATATTCAAGTCGAGTGTTTATTAAAAAAAAAGAATGCATGGAGCTAGAATAACACAGGGTTTTTTAAAAGCAGAGGGTCTGTTCTTTCCTTTGATATATTGCATGTTCAGATATTCATACAACAAAATACGGGGGCCGTGAAATCATTGTGAAAATGACCAAAAATGTGGGTGGTGGCAGGCAAGAGTTAAGACATAAACAACTGTATTTACGTGGATACTTGTCAAGACAGGCATTTTGACATCATTTTGTGTATACCAACGAAGTGTCTGAGAGGCGGCTTTCTGTGCGTACACAAATGATTTATCAGCGTGCGAATACCGAATTGAGTTACTTTCACAACGTCTTGCGCTTGAATGGCTTAAAATCACTTGAATGTTTAAACTGATAAAACTTAAAAACACATTAAAATTATTAACTTTCTTGAAGCAATACTGGCCCGATCTTTCAGATAGGTGATTATAGTTTTAGCTTATTTGGGCCCTATTTTAACGATTTGAGCGCATGGTCTGAAGCGCATGGCGCAGGTGCATTTAGGACGTGTCCAAATCCACTTTTGGACAAATCCACGCCAGGCGCATGGTCCAAAAGGGTTGTACCCATTCTCTTAATGAGTCATGGGTGTGTTTTGGGTGTAACGTGCAATAAACCAATCAGAGTCTCATCTCCCATTCCCTTTAAAAGCCAGTTGGACCCGCACCATGGCGGATTCGCTATTTACATGAACATTTCATTTACATGGAATTTCCAAGCGGAAAGACTGAACACTTCTCCAGAGAAGAATCCTTTTTATTTTTAATATTTAAAATTTTTTAAATGTGTGCTGCTGCGCGTGTGCTGCTGTGTGTGTAATAACACGCGTGTGCACCCCGACCTATGGGCTTACTAACGCACCCTTTAAATAACACAAAAATACTGAAAACGACTGCGCCATTGACCAACAAAAACCTGGTCTAAAGTCAGTTGTTTTCAGTTCCTCAAAATAGCAACACACCAACAATGTACCTGAACACACCTGGTTTTCAGACCATCACACCCATGGGTGAACAGATGGTCTGCTATTTAAACAACGTGGCACTGGATGTGAAAATGATAACTGCGTCGGCCTGAAACTAGCAAAAAACACTTGCGTCGCGCCTGCCGTCACATTGCACCGGGTGTATGATAGGGCCCTTTGTCTTCAGGAAGCCGTTTGTTTGTGTGCTGTGTGTAGATAGCACTGTGTGCAAAAGAAAGGAGAGAAGGTAAGCAGAATAATGCCCTCGTTTTATAACGCCTGGCGATGGTCACAAGCTGTGTGTTATCTGTCTGAGAGCAGAACACACACACTCAGCCATTGAGGGGTTTGGATGAATTCAATGTGTTGATTTCTCATGAGAAATGAATGAAATGAATATGAACGTAGCTTTTAATAAGCAGGGTAAATTCAGACTTTAAACGAATAACCATTTAAATGTTTACGGTATTTGTGTTGTATGAGGGAGACTGCAGATATAAAACCGTTGACTTGTAAGGTAATAAAATCAGATTTCCTATCAATTCACTAGAATATAAGGGGATACTGGGGAATACAGTCATTTATACAATCAATCCAGTCATTTACATAGATCAGTGTGTAATACATATTTTTATTTTGAAATGGTTTCATACTTCTGTTTTTCTTAAGTTTAATATTTAATCTCTATGAAATATTGAAGACATGTGGTGGGTGGCCACATGTGGATGTTCTGTCCATAAACGAGCAGTTGGTTTCCCTGTCTTGCCCAAACCTTCTCTGAACACACACACACACACACACACACACACACACACACACACACACACACACACACACACACTAATTACATTACAGTTTTTGGCTGTTTCTCAGCTTTCATCATGATCTCACACCTGTTACCTAGTTTCTCCTCAGTGTCTCATTCTCATCCATTCATTCTCTTATTTTCATTCTGCTGCCTTTCAGCTGCTATTTGTTTTCATCAGCATAAAATAAATAGTCCATTTGCAATGACATGATGACACCAGCACATCTGAACGCAACATTAGGTGTGGATCTTCTGTGGAAGCTTTGATCCATACAGAAGATAAATGATTCATATTTTCAAAGATCTCAAACCTGAATCACGCACAATAGAAATGAAACCATGACCTTATGAATATCACATCTGTCCATTAGTACACAGGAGTTTTAAAATGCATTTTGTTTTATTTAAAATAAAATTATATATATATATGTTTTCTGTCAAGTTAATTAAAATTATATTGTTATTCATGTTTTTATTTATGTGTATTACCATTACTAGCAAGATTTTTTTTCTTTTGTTTTCATTGTGCATATTGTTTTTTGCAACCCGATGAGAAATGAGAAAACCAAACAATTTTACCTTTTGGCAAATTCGGATGAATTTGTACAATTTGAGTTATACAAAAACCAACACAATCTCATGGCAGTTCATAAAATTATACATTTTGGTGAATTAGTGTCTAATTCGTATGAATTTATACATTCTTATTCATACGTTTTCGTAAGATCTGCTTACGCCTCAGTGACGGTTATGTTTGCTGGTGGACATTCGTGCTTATTTTTTTCCTGAAAAATTAGCAATTTCATATGATTCATATGGTAACACTTTATTTTAGGTTACAATTGGCTGTTCATTAGTACTTCTAAAGCACATATAAATGCCTTATTCTGCATGATCATATTCCAACCCTTCCAAATACCTAAACTTAGCAACTACCTTACTAACTATTAATAAGAAATAATTAGGAGTTTATTAAGGCAAAAGTCATGGTTAATAGTGAATATGTGTTCGCCATACTAAGGTGTTACCGTATGATTTCTAGATGAATGAATGAATGTCCATCCCTGAACATAACCACCACTGGTGCGTAAGAAGATTGAACGAAAGCATTTGCATGAGATCACACAAGCCCTCAGGGTATATCATTGTTTACACAACAACAACGTGCAAAAAATGGAAAAGCTTTATTCGCGTACAGACAACATTGTTGTCAAAATGATCCCCGTTCACACGGATCCGCAAAAATGACTAAAAACGCTGTATTATTAATGGCGGGCCAGTAGGTGGCAACGTCACACTGCACGCCTATCGACTGAACACATAATACACATGCACATGACGTCGCCGTTTTAACAAATTTGCATTTTTGAGGTTCACACAAAGGTGATAACGGTATCATTTTCAAAAACTTGCACTTTTAAACCCGTTTTCAAAAGTTTGCATTTTCAGGCCCCCAAAACGCCGTTGTGGTGTATGAATGGACAAAACACATAAAAAGTTTTTAGCTTCAACAGTGTCGTGTAAACCAGCCGTTGCTCGTCTGTATGGGCAGAACATTCATCCAAACATAGACCTCTATATACACTGAATTAATAATAAATTATAATTGTGTTCAGAATTCTCGGAGCCCTGCCCAACTCTACAGTGCCCCACAAAGTCTGTGGTGAAATTGCAGCGCGCTCTCATATATGGTCCATTTCCACCAAACGTCGTGGTATGGTCTAGTACAGTACAGTACGATTTGTGACCATAAACCCTGATCCGGGTTGCGTTTCCACCGCCAACTGTTCACCGCCATGATAGGCATGGTGTAGCGATCAACGTCATTATCGCGCTAACAGAAAGCGACACAGTAAACAACAATGGACAACATACAGCAGATCTTGTTCTTGCTTCTCGGCATGTGGCTGTTTGTCACAAGAAGAAGACACGCTTTGTTTGAGCCAAGGCTGCAAGCAAAAACACAGCCGAAAAAGCACACACAAGTGACGATTCTTTGTCATCCAGTCAACGTTCTGCAGTGAGACTAGCTCCACCCTTTAATACCAGACTACTTACGTAGGTACCCTAACGGAAGGGTGCCAAAAAGTGGTACGGTACGGTTCGGAATTAGGGTACCATTAACAACTTCTGACAATGAAAACAGCAAATATTGTGTACCGTACTGAACTGTACTAATCTGTACCGCTCGGTGGAAAAGAGCCATAAGTGGGGCAGCCGCTCTCTGAGCCCTCCTCAGCTCTATAGCGCCCCACAGATTTCCACTGTAAATCTGTGGTGAAAAATGGAACTGCAGCGCGCTCTCAAGAGAGCCATTGGGGCAGATTACTTTTCACATTAAACACACCTTACATAACCACACTCCAGACCAAGACGATATCAGTCCAGATATGTGTCTGCATCAGGTCAGTAACTAGTTGGCATGTCTGTTCTTCCTATGTGGACTAGTGTACCAAAAAAAATTAGAGTATAAACCCTTTAGTTTAAACATGTTCATGTGAATAGCTTTTATTTGCAGTAGTTCTGTTGTGTTTGCTTTATGTTTGTTGGTGTTTCTTTATTTTCCTTACTGGAATTCCAACATAACTTGTAATATTGTAAAACAACATTCGGATGCAATAAATACTACATTAAGGCAATTCTACGACGGCATTCTGTGCATTTGTCGTGTGTAATAAAGTCTGTCAATGATCATTAGAGCGCCACCCTCAGGCTGAATAATGCAAGGACATTAGAATTCTGTCAAAAGTGTGTCTGATGTGTTCCGCGATTAGGATATAAAGCTTACTAAATGTTTATCATAAACCAGCGCTAAGACCCAGAATCTGCCCTACCTACATTTATGGCCAGGCTGTAAACAGCCCCTATAGTTCCCTTAGATCTTTGTTCATGTTCTTGTTGATGTTCATTTGGTTGTGTATATCTACTTCATGGGATTCTCCTGCGTGTTTCTTAATTTGATTTTGATTTTTGTGGATATTCCTATTCATGAGATCATTACCACAAGTTGTGTCTGTTGTGTTTTGTCAATATTATGCAGAACAATCACACCAATAAAGTCACTTGAAAACTGATAACCTGCCCATAGAGAAAGATAGGTGGACGAGGAAGTAAATAAAAAAGTGATGTGGAATATCTATTATTTTCCTTATATTTTATTTTATATTACTGTTGTTATAATATATTCATACGATTAATTATTTCATTGTATTTTAGCAGTTGTGAGTATTGAAATTGGACATTTAAATCTTGGAGGGGACAGACGGTAAAGCAAAGAAACACTGAAGGCAGAGGGGAGAGAAAGAGCAGGGGAGGGAGAGTGTGTGTGTGTGTGTGTGTGTGTGTGTGTGTGTGTGTGTGTGTGTATGGCTGGAGGATGATTTCTGTTGCATCCTAAACTATTCCGCCAGTGAGCACGAGCACTAGTATGTGTGTGTGTGGCTTCACAGGGCGTTAATGTCTTTGTGTGCCTCTCTCTCTCTCTCTCTCTCTCTTTCTCTCTCTCTCTCCGCTGCAGTGGGGGAGTTTATTCAGCGGCTCACACGAGGGGACGAGACAGCAGAAACCTCACCTCACCTGCCTGCTCGGCCCTCTCCCATTCCTCCGTCCTCCTCCATCACAGGCATTCTGCTCTGAACTGGACCAGAATATCAGCCCTCGGCTGGAGGAACTGATCCAGTTTGCTGCCTCTCTTTCCACAAAAAACTGCTTAAGGATTTTAGGGACAAGAAACATGCCATTATGGATTACTCAAATCCTCCCCAAACAAAAGGAATTTGCAGCACTCTTGGGAGGAAGAAGAGAGAGAAAGAGGCATGACACGCCTCTCCCTCATACCTGACTGTTTCTTTGAGAGTCTGACGCTTTTTTTTTTTTTCGTCCCACTTGAAGGGTGTTATGATGTTGGAGAATGAGGAATACTTTTGAGACTGTTACGATTTCTCCTGAAATCTTTCTCTCTAACTCTTCGCTAGCTGTCATGATAAACTATCTGAGGGTTATTTCAGGTGAAATACGCCAGTCTTCTGCGTTTGCATGAGTGTGTGTGGTAACATTTGACCCGTCTGTGTATGTGGGCATACGAGGGCGACGCCTGTTAGCGTCTCGGGTGAGTCTGTCTGGCACGTTACTGCAGCATGAATGGCTAGCCTGCAATCTCAAACAGCAGGGTGCGTGAAACAACACAAGTCCTTTGACAGTTTAATGAGGTTAAAGCGTTCCGCCGACGTGAAGTGTGTTAATATCAGAAACCGGTTTGTTTGAGAGCCGACATTTGGATAAAGTGTGGATAAATAGTTCTGAATGGTAGCTGAATAACGTGAAGCACTTAATGCTATTTTATGACTGTTCTGAGATCGAGTTTTTTACTTTTTCCCCTCAGAAACTAAGCGTGAAGAAGGTAGACGGACAGAAAAGCGGAGAAAAAAACTAGCAACTTGCTGCGAACAAGTCGCATATCTGTTTCTCTAGAACGGTAGAAAGACTGCTGCCTCAGATTCGAGTCTGGGATTGGACAAAGATTTATACGCACCTTCGGACATCTCGGTTTTCTAATGTCACACCTCTGCAGCAAAGTGAGAAAGCAGAACGACGGGGCGTTTGTTAAACCGAATGTCTGATAATTACATTTCGCAAACCACTGAGCACCAAAGGCACCCAACTGGTATCTTATTAAGAAAGATATTGATTTATACGTGACAGAGTGCCAATGATCACTATTAAGGGCTTGTGTTATTTAATTGAATTTTCTTTCATTGATCTAAATAATGCTAGATTTTCACTGTTGAGGAATTGAGTTAAGATTGACTGTTATGTACAGAGCTTTATTTTACATAATCAGATATAAATGCATAGTTCTTTTTTGAAAACAATCTCCATTTGTTAAGTCGCTCCTGATCTACATTTTTGTGCTTATCCAGACTTGTATCTGATTGTGTTTGTGTCGTGAGTGTGTGTTAAGTGTTATGTGTACAGATGGGCAGCCATTCGAGTGAACAATGTCTGCTGTTGTTCGCACCTAAGCTGAACTGTTTATGTAGGAGTGCGGGGGACTAAATTTTCCTCAAGCACACTGACTCTCTCACCTCACGCTTTTATGTGCAACCAATTTTTACCAATTCATCCAGCATGCAACATGCATTTTTGTTCAAATGAATGCGACTCTCACTACACAGTTCAGAGTTTTTGAGAGATGAGAAACTGACAAGAAACACCTACGTGAAGGAAGAAGTTCAAAGAGGGAGAAAGCTGCCGTGAAAGTGGAACAGGTGGAGGGAAAGAAGAAAAGCACAAAGCCAAAGTCATTCTGTATGGATACATAAAGGTGTTAAGCATTTAAGCTCTTCTTTTATATACACAGCAGTCAAACGAAACTGAGAAAGAATCCATCGATTTCAGGAGCGAGGAGATAAATTGTGGCTAAAAATCTATAACTACAGTCAAGAGCTTCGCCTACAGTTCGATTGGAAATGAAAAGACTTGATATTCCTGAGGGCTTCTGCAAAAAGTTACAATAAAATACACTGCTTTGACCATTGTACTGCAAGTGTTGCTTATTTTTCATCGAAAACTTTGGCAAAAAAAATCCTTTGTAATTAAAATGACACTTTTTGTAAGCAAAAAAACTTGAAATGAAGCCACAGATTTCGCCAAATACTGTGAGTAATTTTCCTTCTTGGAACGCTCTTCCTTGAAATCTCTCTTGACCAAACATTCAATCTATCCAATCATCCCTCCATCACTTTGGAATAAAACATTGGACGTCATGCACCCGCGTACATGCAGCATTTACTGATTTAGGAGTAATTTGGATGTAGTCCCAGAAAAAGCGCTGGTGGAAGTGGCCTTGATAAAAGCGTGAGAGCAAGCACAGAAGCGTAATTTCATGCTGAATTCCCTGAATTAAGCACATCAATGGGGACAGGAACAGAAGAAGTGCCGTACTACAACATTTCACTTCAAGCTCAAATTGACTTTTCTACATGTTGGAATACATTTGATTTCACACTGCACAATAGACTTGAGATATGACATTTTTGACTTCTTGTACAGAGGAGTTTTTTAAGTAAGGATGACATGGACTGTTGAAAAGTCCGATAACTTCTTTCTTTAAAGCGAGGATAAAGACTTTTGCATGTGTCTCTGAACTGAAAATGCTTTGACTGCTGTGACCCCAGTCCGTTCATAAAACTCATTGTTGGACAGCAAAAGATAAGTGAACTGTCTGTGGGCATCTGGGATATGCTGCTGTGTCTGAACTAGCACAGCAATTCCTCTGAGTAGGTGATCTCAGCGGGTTCGTGGCCTGACGGTGTCGGGGGTCAGACGTCAGGATGGGGTGTAACATGTGCGTGGTGCAGAAGCCCGAGGAGCAATACAGGGTCATGTTCCAGGTAAGAATACAAACCAAATTTGTTTCCCATCTGTCCATAATTCTTGTTATAGAAAGGTAGAAACTTGCTCTGAATGGCTTGACACAGGACTCCGAATAAACCACCAACCCTTTACTTGGACTAGTAAACAAAACAACACCTGGGCAACCACATAGCAACATGTAAAAAAAACAACCTCAAAATACCTTGTACTTCAAATCTAAAAAGTATGTTTTAACTCTTTCCCCGCCAACGTTTATCAACATTTGAATGTGGGTAAGTTTCATTAAAAGCAACATTTTGAAAAAAAGGCTGAGAAAAATGGTGTTTTGTCAGACTACATCCAGATCGTATTCAGAACGATGATCAAAACACAGATGGGGTAGATAGAGTCCATTAACACCCATAGCTTCACAGTCCTATTGCACTTTTTGGGTCGACATTTCTTTCAGTAACATTTGGCCATTTTGGTTTATATGCTGTTTATTGTTGACGATCGCATCATTTCTCATATGCATCTATACTGAACAAAATTATAAACGCAACACTTTTGTTTTGAACTCAAACATCTAAGACGTTTTGTACACAAACGTATGTACACAAAAAGGCCTATTTCGTGTTAGTGAGCACTTCTCCTTTTTTTGGCAATTTTGACTTTATATCTCGCAATTCTGACTTTATATCACACAATTCTGACTTTATATCTCGCAATTCTGACTTTATATCTCTCAATTCTGACTTTATATCTCGTAATTCTGACTTTATATCTAACAATTCTGACTTTATATCTCGCAATTCAATTCTGACTTTATATAAATCAATTCTGACTTTATATCACTCAATTCTGACTTTATATCACTCAATTCTGACTTTATATCTTTATAACAATTCTGACTTTATATCTAACAATTCTGACTTTTATATCTAACAATTCTGACTTTATATGACTTTATATCTCAATTCTGACTTTATATCTAACAATTCTGACTTTATATCTAACAATTCTGACTTTTAATCTCTCAATTCTGACTTTATATCTCTCAATTCTGACTTTATATCTCGCAATTCTGACTTTATATCTCTGCAATTCTGACTTTATATCTAACAATTCTGACTTTTATATCTAACAATTCTGACTTTATATCTCTCAATTCTGACTTTATATCTCTGACAATTCTGACTTTTATATCTCTGCAATTCTGACTTTATATCTCAATTCTGAATTCTGACTTTATATCTCTCAATTCTGACTTTATATCTCTCAATTCTGACTCTAACAATTCTGACTTTATATCTAACAATTCAGACTTTATATCACACAATTCTGACTTTATATCTCTCAATTCTGACTTTATATCTCACAATTCTGACTTTATATCTTTCAATTCTGACTTTATATCTAACAATTCTGACTTTATATCTAACAATTCAGACTTTATATCACACAATTCTGACTTTATATCTCTCAATTCTGACTTTATATCTCACAATTCTGAGAAAAAAGTCACAATTGTGAAATAAAAAGTCGCAATTAGCCTACCTTTTTATTTTTTATTCAAGCTTCCATACATAAGAGATCGCTTTTTCTTCTTTCCTGTGTTTTGATCTGGAGATACTGTACTCATTCAGGAGATATGTAAGATCAACATAACAGTGAAAACACGGAAAGCCAGAAAAATTTGTCATTGGCAGGGAAAGAGGTAACTGTACTTGCCGATAATAAAATATTAATGAAATAAAAGTCTGTGCTTTATAGAAATACACTTATTTTGATGTGTTGACAAACCTACTAATGCACATGAAAAGTTTTATGTTGATAATTTTTAATTTTGTTTTGTATATATATATATATATATATATATATATATATATATATATATATATATATATATTAAATGTGCTAAACTGAAACTTCATCATTATAAATGTGTAATTATAAATATATTTTAAATACATGACATACAAGTTTCAATAGAAATTACGTATAAATTTACCATAAATGCTTGTCAGTACATTCAGCAGTAACTTTAACCATATTTCAACGACAATAAAAGTATTATGAAAATACATATAAAGGTGTGTTTAAGTCTTCTAAAATAGTCAAAAAAGCGCTCTTAAGTTCAACTAATTGCATGTATGCAAACTAAAAAAATAAATAAATAAAAAACCGCAGACAGGCTAAATCAAAATACAAATGTTCTCACCGAACATACGTCTTAGTCTGATATTCGCAGTGTCTCATCTTTTTCTCATATTCACATCCCCATAGGTTTCTTCTCTGTATGTGATTGCGGTAAATTGCTTTGTTTGTTTGTCTGTTGTGTTTTAATGAGGTTTATTAGCCCTGCTTCCTACAAGGAAGAAAACATCCAAGCTATTCAAATCATTTCATTTTCAATCAACTTCTTGGAAGTAGCAAAAATTCCACTGTGGTTTTTATTTACAACTGTTCTGGGCAGTTAAATATTTTATTTGGCTAACAAAAAATACACAAGAAAGACTAGCAATGAACTTCTGAATCATAGCTGGTGCCTGAAACCATAGGGGTGACTTTTGAGGAAAAGCACTGATGCCTGACATGCTTTTCTGATTGTGATTCATGAGCATTGTTATAAATTATCATGTTGGAGAGTACTTAAGTGAATACCTGTATATATGTTTACAGGCTTGCAAATTAAAACCAGACTGTGCATGTATCTTTGATAGAATTCTTGTCAATAAGTGGCCACCAATACTAATACCTATTACCAGCATAACCATTATTTAAGCATGCAGATTATTAATTGAAACCAGAGTAGAACAAATATTCTGTGTGATATTTACAGAGCGCTAAGCTTTGTTTCATGTAACATGGTGACATATACTGTATATATATACACTCACCTAAAGGATTATTAGGAACACCTGTTCAATTTCTCATTAATGCAATTATCTAATCAACCAATCACATGGCAGTTGCTTCAATGCATTTAGGGGTGTGGTCCTGGTCAAGACAATCTCCTGAACTCCAAACTGAATGTCAGAATGGGAAAGAAAGGTGATTTAAGCAATTTTGAGTGTGGCATGGTTGTTGGTGCCAGACGGGCCGGTCTGAGTATTTCACAATCTGCTCAGTTACTGAGATTTTCACACACAACCATTTCTAGGGTTTACAAAGAATGGTGTGAAAAGGGAAAAACATCCAGTATGTGGCAGTCCTGTGGGCGAAAATGCCTTGTTGATGCTAGAGGTCAGAAGAGAATGGGCCGACTGATTCAAGCTGATAGAAGAGCAACTTTGACTGAAATAACCACTCGTTACAACCGAGGTATGCAGCAAAGCATTTGTGAAGCCACAACACGCACAACCTTGAGGCGGATGGGCTACAACAGCAGAAGACCCCACCGGGTACCACTCATCTCCACTACAAATAGGAAAAAGAGGCTACAATTTGCACAAGCTCACCAAAATTGGATAGTTGAAGATTGGAAAAATGTTGCTTGGTCTGATGAGTCTCGATTTCTGTTGAGACATTCAGATGGTAGAGTCAGAATTTGGCGTAAACAGAATGAGAACATGGATCCATCATGCCTTGTTACCACTGTGCAGGCTGGTGGTGGTGGTGTAATGGTGTGGAGGATGTTTTCTTGGCACACTTTAGGCCCCTTAGTGCCAAGTGGGCATTGTTTAAATGCCACGACCTACCTGAGCATTGTTTCTGACCATGTCCATCCCTTTATGACCACCATGTACACATTCTCTGATGGCTACTTCCAGCAGGATAATGCACCATTGTCACAAAGCTTGAATCATTTCAAATTGGTTTCTTGAACATGACAATGAGTTCACTGTACTAAAATGGCCCCCACAGTCACCAGATCTCAACCCAATAGAGCATCTTTGGGATGTGGTGGAACGGGAGCTTCGTGCCCTGGATGTGCATCCCACAAATCTCTATCAACTGCAAGATGCTATCCTATCAATATGGGCCAACATTTCTAAAGAATGCTTTCAGCACCTTGTTGAATCAATGCCACGTAGAGTTAAGGCAGAATTAATTCTGGCAAAATGGGGTCAAACACAGTATTAGTATGGTGTTCCTAATAATCCTTTAGGTGAGTATATATATATATATATATATATATATATATATATATATATATATATATATATATATATATATATATATATATATATATATATATGTATACACTATATTGACAAAAGTATTGGGACGCCCCTCCAAATCATTGAATTTGGGTGTTACAACTACTTCCGTGGCCACAGGTAAAATCAAGCACCTAGGCATGCAGACACTTCTACAAACATTTGTGAAAGAATGGGTCGCTCTCAGGAGCTCAGTGAATTCAAGCGTGGTACCGTGATAGGTTGACACCTGTGCAAAAAAGTCCATTCGTGAAATTTCCGATACTACTAAATATTCCACAATCAACTGTTAGTGGTATTATAACAAAGTGGAAGCAATTGGGAACAACAGCAACTCAGCCACTAAGTGGTAGGCCACGTAAAATCACAGAGCGGGGTCACTTTGTGCAGAAGTCGCCAACTTTCTGCAGAGTCAATAGCTACAGACCTCCACACTTCATCTGGCCTTCAGATTAGCTGTAGAGAGCTTCATGGAATAGGTTTCCATGGCCAAGCAGCTCACCCAATCCTTACATCACCAAGTGCAATGCAAAGCGTCGGATGCAGTGGTGTAAAGCACGCTGCCACTGGACTCTAGAGCAGTGGAGACGTTTTTCTCTGGAGTGACCAATCACACTTCTCTGTCTGGCAATCCGATGAACGAGTCTGGGTTTGGCGGTTGCCAGGAGAACGGTACTTACCTGACTGCATTGTGTTAAGTGTAAAGTTTGGTGGAGGGGGGATTATGGTGTGAGGTTGTTTTTCAGGGGTTGGGCTTTGCCCCTTAGTTCAAGTGAAAGGAACTCTTAATGCTTCAGCATACCAAGACATTACCAAGCATACAAGACAACCAATCTTGTGGGAACAGTTTGGGGACGGCCCCTTCCTGTTCCAACATGACTGCGCACCAGTCCTGTATAATCCTGAATAGTCCTGTGAAAATATAATCATGTGCACAAATCATTTGATGTTAAAACAACTTTTTTCTATCCCAGTAAAGACAATTAGGGGAACAAATTAATTAAGATGAGGATCATATCTGATATACTGCTATTATTGTGGCTTTTCTGAACAATAACGTGGTCTGACATGACTAGCAGTACTGGAACCACCAATTAGTTTTCCTAGAATCTTGTCAAAAGGGTCCAAATCCATAATGAACCTTTACCTGGAAGAGAGATGAGAAAATTAGCTTTAGTATGACATTCAACAAAAGTCAAAATAAATAAGGAGTGTTGTGAAAAATACAATACCATGATAACACGCATTCTTCTCAGAGGTTAGCTGAGTTGAGAAAAGCAGTGGGTAATTAAATGCTCTGTAATGTTTTCAGAGGATGTGTGAGGAAAAACAGACATACACGATTTGGACAAGATTGAAATAAAAGAGAGTCTAGCCTAAGCTAGGTATTATCGAATATAAATTATAGGTTAAAGTCGCAATGTAACAGAAGTAATGACAGATCTTTTCTTCCATATTATGATGTAATTTGGGCGTACAAAGTACATTTGGTTTGAAACTTAGCATGAATGCATGTAGTAATGTTGGATGTACTGATCCGCCATGTTGTCACTGTCATGTGACTAGAGGATCAGTTGCATCGCTTCAATACCATTCACAACTCCTCTGCCGTGGCCTCATGTAAAGTGTCTATCAGATGCTCACTCCAAAATCTCAATGGAAGTAGTAGGTCATCCGGGTACTTTTGCTATTTTATACTCTTTCTATTTTTCAAATACAAATCAGACATTTCGTTGTACTGTTTTTGGCATACTTTATATTATGCAAGTTGCCCTTTCTGGTCAGTAGTAAGAAAGAGGTGTGTTTACGTGTACTAAATGATTAGAGAAGATCTGCATATGTCGGCAAGAGAGAAATCTGTTGTTTCACCAGAAGACTGAGGGCCCTATTTAAACAATCTGAGAGCATGGTCTGAAGCATATGGTGCAGGTGCACTTAGGGCGTGTCCGAATCCACTTTTGCTAGTTTAATAACAGAAAAAAATGGTCGGCGCCAGGCGCATGGTGCAAAAGGGTTGTTCCTAGTTTCTTAATGAGTCATGGGTGTGTTTTGGGCGTAATGTGCAATAAACCAATCAGAGTCTCATCTCCCATTCCCTTTAAAAGCCAGTTGCACTCGTGCCATGGTGGATTCACTATTTACATTGCAGAATTTGCAAGCAGAAAGACTGAATGCTTCTCCAGAGAGGAATCCTTTTGTTTTTAATATTTAAAAATGTTTGTGTGCTGCTGCGCGTTCCTCTGTGTGTAATAAGCAGAGTGTATGCGCGTTGTGCACCCGCCTATAGGCGCATTTTATTAACGCGCCCTTTAAATAACACTAAAAATACTGCACTATTTGACTTTAGACCAGGTTTTTGTTGGTCAATGGTGCAGTCGTTTTCAATTGCTTCAAAATATCAATGCACCAACAATGCACCTGAACACACATGGGCGAACAGACGCGAGTGCATTTGCTGTTTAAACAACGTGGCTCTGGACGTGAAAATGATAACTGCATCGGGCTGAAACTAGCAAAAAACACTTGCGTTGTAACCTGGCGTCGCATTGCCCCGGGTGTATGACAGGGCCCTAGGTTGATATTTTGATACAAAAATACGAGATAAAAAAATTTAAATTTTTTTAACATGGATGAATTGTTCACAATAAGATCAATAGCATGAATTTAGAAAATAGACTGGGTTAATTTCCATTTCATTTCACCTTTAAAAGTACCCTAAAAAGGGCAGCAAACATCAAACAACACATTTTCCAGGCCACTTATTACTCAGGCTTCTCCTTAAACCACCGACCCCTAAAAAAAGAATGTGAGAGCAGGAGGACGACGACAGAATAATAAAAGAACAAAAGATGTTAAAGAGGAATACATTACAGCAAAGAGCTGTATGGACTCCATTACTGCTGGAACCAGACGTGATAGAAAGGTGAGCTGGAGGATAGAGAGATGAAGAAAGGATAGATAACTTTTTTCTTCAGCTGTTTGACATCATATAACGACAGTAATTGATTTCTACGCATCACAGAGCAGGAATGAATTGGTGGACCTTAGTGGCTCCTCGGGACCCGGTGGGGCTGTCCAGGACAGTGCCTGACTTTAACTCTCACAGCCTCCATCCAATTTAATCTCAGTTTCTTCTCACTACAGTCCATCCACAGATTCATCATTTGTTGGACGTATTACTTGCCAAAGAAAAGACATGATCAAAAGCCACAATGACAACTCTTGAGATCTCTTCAACTCACAACACCAGGCCAAAAGCACTGACAGAACAGATTTAACCGCATGGCGGGATTTTCATTTAATGAATGAAATACCAGTGCATGTAATGCAGCAAAATAATAGTTGAAGAATAGTTGAAGTTGAGAATCAACACAATCAATGCTGTTTTAAAGGCAGCTATATGTTAGATGCAAGAAAGAAAGAAAACAATCGATATAGAAATAAATGCAAGAATTAAGACCAATTGTAATTCAGTATGCTAACTTACTAGAATGGCATCATTGCTGTTAGATTATGAATGGCATAAAGTGTTAACATGCAAATGTTAAGTGGCTTGAGTTTAACTTCAACTGGGAGGAACTTCAATATAGTGCTTCATTTTAAGCACTATAAGATCATTTTAAAAATTAATCACACACACACACAGAGAAAGAGAGAGAGAGAGAGAGAGAGAGAGAGAGAGAGAGAGAGAGAGAGAGAGAGAGAGAGAGAGAGATGAGAGAGAGATTCATGTTCTCAGAAATAAAACCATCCAAGCAGTTCATGACAAAACATGCTGTCCAGCCTCTCCTGGGATCCATGTTGCTAAAAGACCCCGCTAATTAAGCTTAATTAGCAGATTTTATTCTCTTTAATCCATGTTGTGTTGTACATGTGGAGGGGAACAGTAACAATAATGATCTGATCCATCATGACTTGTGCTCTTTAACCTCAACCAAGCTAATGTTAATTAAATCAATTATCCTCCTTTATGTTCCTGATCAACATTCTGACTGATCCTGGAACTTCATTCCTACCCTGTCAGATTTTATACAGGATCAGGGCTGAGGCATAGGATAGAGGTCTGGTCTAGGACCCAATCAGTTTTCTTAGGGCACGGGAGTACATTTCCGAATCAAAGATGGTAGCGGTCGTTAACTCAGGTATACTTTGGACAGGCGCGGGCGGTCTGACAATGGCCACTCTCGACATCCTTTGACAGCGTATTCGCACTTGAACTTGAAGTGAACAAAGTGGTGTCATTCACACAGTTCCCAGTTCCCTGAGCAACCTGACAATAACATTATATGTTCTTTGCAAAAAGGGAAAAGTTTTTCCTTTGCATTTTTCACATACATGTCAAAATGATTCCTGTTCACACGGATCTGTGAAACAGAAAGAAAAAAAAGCACTTGTTCAAGCCAGGCCAGTAGATGGCGATGTAACTTTTTAAAGAAACACTACACGTCTACAGACTGAACATGTAATAGCCTACACATGCGCATGATGTCAGTGTTTTCACAGATTCATAGTTGTAGTTTACACAGAGACAATGATGGTATTGTTTTCAAAAGCTTGCACTTTGAAAGCTGTTTTCTAAAGTTTAAATTTTCAGACCCCCAAAACGACATGGCATGTAAACGAACGGCCAAAATGCATAAAAAGTTTTCAGTTTTTAGATGTAAACAGTGTAAACTTTTTTATACAATTTTTCGCCAAGCTTACAATTAAATTTCATATTTGAAATCACCAATGAAATCTGACAACAAATGTCTCATAAATTTAGTTTCTAAACGCTTGAATCATGACAAAAAAATTATCTCTCAGCCTGGACAAAGCTAATGCACATGCTGTTTCTATAGCAACCGGAGCTTCTAACAGCCTCTGCAGTGATGCAATGACTTTACTAATCAACGATTGGCTCTTTCATTTAGAAGGCGGGACTTATTCGCCAAATATGGGCCGTTGTACTTTTTCCCAAGTAAACATAACAGATGTTTTCTAACAAACAAATGTAAATTTTGACCGTCTGTAGACATTACTGTCACAGGGGACATAACCAGATCATACACAAACATACAAATGAGATTGTTTGAATTCATACAAATTAGCCACCAATTCGGCGAAACATAAAATAGTTATGAATTGCCATGAGATTGTATTGGTTTTACACCAAGCGTAAATAAGATTCAAGAACTACAGCAATTTTGGTGTCACAAACTGCTCTGACACAGTTGAGGTTCCAAATGTAGCTTTATCAGCAATCCAGACTCATAATCCATAAAACAGGCAATAGTTTTGCTAGTTTACAATGAAAAAAAACAACCTGTTGCCACGCCAGGTGCACGGCCCAAAAGGGTTGTACCTAGTCTCTTAATGAGTCATGGGTGTGTTTTGGGAGTAACGTGCAATAAACCAATCAGAGTCTCATCTCCCATTCCCTTTAAAAGCCAGTTGCACTCGTGCCATGGCGGATTCACTATTTGGCAGAATTTGCGAAAGAAAGACTGAACGCTTCTCCAGAGAGGAATCCTTTTCTTTTTAATATTTAAATATATTTGTGTGCTGCTGCGCGTCCCTGTGTGTGCAGAGTGTATGCGGGTTGTACACCCGCGCCTATAGGTGCATAGTACTACCGTGCCCTTTAAATAACACAAAAAATACTGCATTACCCGGTTTTTGTTGGTCAATGGAGCAGTCATTTTCAATTGCCTGAAAATATAAATGTGCCAACAATGCGCCTGAACACACCTGGTTTTCAGACCAGCACACCCATGGGTGAACAGAAGGGTGCGAGTGCATTTGCTGTTTAAACAACGTGGCGCTGGACGTGAAAATCATAACTGCGTCAGGCTGAAATTAGCAAAAAATTTGCTTCACATTGCCCGGGTGTATGATAGGGCCCATGGTATTTTCCTTAGACAAAGCTATGGCTTCAGAAGCTTTTGGATATAGTACACAATTCACTTCTAATTTTTGTATGCTTTTATTGTATGGAAAACAGCAGCATGAACATTCCTCAAAACATCTCATTTTGTGTTCCACAGAAAGAAACTCATACAGGTTTGAATGAGTAAATGATGACAGAATATTCAATTCGGGTTGAAAGTGTGCAAATAATTATGAGACTCAAAATTATTAAATAATACAAATCATATCTTGAACTCATCTTACAAAATCCCTTTTGACTCTCCGAATGTGACATTGCTTTTACAATATGTGCTGCAAAGCCATTTCCACATTGCAGATAAGGTGAAAATGAGCATCTGAGTCGCCACACAACAGATCCACACACAGATACTCTCAAAGCAGGAAAGTGTGTTTATCTGATGTGGGTGTTCAGTGTTTTTCAATGTGTAGTTTCCCTTCCACTGGCAAAACCATCTGCAGAATAAACACCATCAATCTGCCCAGCACACTAGTGATATCCCGCACCCCATCAATCATCCTGAGCGCCCCTTCTCCTCTCCCTCTCTCTCTCTCTCTCTCTCTCTCTCTCTCTCTCTCTCTCTCTCTCTCTCTCTCTCTCTCTCTCTCTCTGAGCTGCATTGCAATGTGATGCTGTAACTATGGCAACCAGACTCATTAAGCAAGCAAAACGAGTCGTCTTACACAGATTTTTGCCTAGTTACATTGGTATTAATGAACATATGGCACCAATAAGTGCTTAAAGTGATCAAAGAATCATGCCTAACACACACACACACACACACACACTCACACAGCACTGCGCGTCTTCTCGGCCACACCCTTTCTGTCTGTCTGTCTCGTCATGCCAGACGTATCATCACATCTTGCTCTCTCTCTCTCTCTCTCTCTCTCTCTCTCTCTCTCTCTCTCTCTCACTAAGCCTCATCAGAAGGTTTTTCTTTAAAGTTACATTAATTTTTTATAAGCATGATGTTCACTTCTAGTTAGTGGTGCTCAATGAGGTGTAGAATAGCAGGAGAAAGCTAGCCAGTAGCATTCCCATTCATCTCAGGCAGTTTCTCAACCGTTGCAGGACCTCCCAGAAAAAATGTATTTAAATCTACTATTTATCTTTATTTCATCATCAGCATAATTCATGCATACTGTACATTTGCAGTGAAACTTTTCTAACAATGTGTATTTTTTAAATTTATGTGCCCCTTTTAATCTCTTCTCTGATGATGTGTTTACTAGTGCAAGGGCGGGGCAACCAGTCACTCACATGAGATCCACCAATAGCAAACCACAACCATCCAATCAATTCCTCATGGACAAAATCAAATCCCGCCCTACATTTTTTCTTGTTCGAGAAGTCGTTTCACTCAGAAATTCTTTTTCGTTCACACAATCAACACAACAACAAATATGATTGGTGAGAAAATATCTGTTAAGACTGCATTTGATCATAGGAATGGCTAGTTTTGTAGTACTCAAGACCGGTCTTAAGACCATTTTTTGAAGGTCTTGATCTTGTCTTGGTCTTGACCACATTTGTACTCGGTCTTGTCTCGGTCTCAGACTTAGAGGACTCTGGATTTTGTTTCAAGACTACTCAAGACCACAACTGCTGGGATATTACTACATTACCAGTGCATTGTCTGATTTATTTATTAACATCATTAATGTAATTGGGTAATTTCATTTGCTTGGTAACAGCTTTATAGACGGTTTCATTGGACGCACATGCATTGCCATGGTTACGTGTTTGTTTATCGGTCTGGCTAGTGGCTAGTATAGCACACTACTCAGTAGAAACACATTTTTGACATACTATTCTTGGATAAATATCCAGTCTGACTGTATACGAGAGTAGTGTCTAATGTAATTTAGACTGTATGTCTAATGTAATTTACTTATTTATTTTGCTTGTTATCAGAAATAATCTACTCTAGAGGTATCTTATTCTGGCTACATTTACACTTGGCATTAACATGCGTGATCCGATCAAGCAGATTGGCTCATCAGTCAATCAGGACACGTGTGTTTACATTTGTTTGCATCAAGTGGTCGCCATCTGGATAACTGTTCGGATTTATGTCTCCCGCAAAATATTTAAATTAGGTATGTAATAGGCCTTTATCACGGAGTGTAAAACAACCTTCGCTTTGTCCTCTATTAGTGGCAGTGCCCATAGAGCACAGGATTCATATACAATCAATCTCAAATAGGGTACTTTATCTACAAGTTAAGTTTCCCAACATTTAATCTTATATTATGAAACAAAGAAACATGTTATTCCAATGCATTGCATGATTGAAAGGCAAGTGCGCAAGCATTTATATAAGCTACTGTACAGAAAACAGCATTACACGGTCCTTAAAGGGTTAGTTAAATTCTGTAATTTTTACTCACCCTCATGTCGTTCCAAACCTGTAAGACCTTCGTTCATCTGCGGAACACAAATTAAGATATTTTTTTCTTATGGGTTTCGGATTGGCATGCGGGTGAGTAATTAATAACAGGATTTTCTGTTTTGGGTAAACTAACCCTTCAAGGAGGGTGTTTCCCCACTCTATATTGCAGACAGAAATGGGAGATTATTTATAATAAACATGCTGAAACAATAAAAACATATAAATTAAGATAATGTTGCACAATTAAAATGAAAGATGATAGCACATAAGAAAGATAACTCAGCCTCTGTTGTTATTGATTCTTTGCGGACGTCTACCGGAAGTTAAGTTTGGGCCATAAAAGTATGCATGCAAAGTAACGGTTGTTTATGTTGTTGCCATTGTCTTATTCTAATCATATTTATTGATTAAAATTAAGTAATTTCTCAGGCGATAATG
This sequence comes from Paracanthobrama guichenoti, assembly GCA_018749465.1. NCBI lineage: Eukaryota > Metazoa > Chordata > Actinopteri > Cypriniformes > Gobionidae > Paracanthobrama > Paracanthobrama guichenoti. The sequence goes on from CM031965.1 coordinate 18,824,427, forward strand.
TGGATCTTTATGAATTTAAGGAGTGCTTGGTCTCAGCCCCTCAAAGTCTTGGTCTCGTCTTGGTCTCGACACATATTGGTCTTGGTCTCGGATTAGGTGGTCTTGACTACAACACTAGAAGTGGCGATATGTTTGCATTCTCAATTCAATTCGCAGCTCCAGTGTGTTCATGTTTTATTGAAGGACTGAGTAAAGAATTGAGCCGTGGAAGATTTCCAAATCAAAGAAGGTGAAGCTCCAGAGCACACCCACCTATTACGTAATCATCATGGACCTAGGGTAGTTTGAAGTGTCTGGAAAGTTTACACTGGGGAACTGTTTTGAACCACTGAAAAAATCTGCGAAACACCATTGTTTTGGCAAAATTTAGTTTGAAATGACGCCACACCTGGTCATTCTTCGATCTTGTTCAGTGTCTGAGCTATTTCTTCTAGAAGTTATGACTCTGACATAGTTATGACTATGATTTTGTTTTTTTGTTTTTTTTAAACATGAAACAATTGCCAATATACACTCACTGGCCAATTTAATTAGGTATACCTTGCCTTTTGCCTTCAGATTGCCTGGGCACAGATTCAACAAAGTGCTGGAAACATTCCTCACAGGTTTTGGTCCATATTGGCATGATAGCATCTGCTCATCCATGATGCGCATCTCCCATTCCTTCACATCCCAAAGCTGCTCTATTGGATAATGATCTGGTGTCTGTGGAGGGAATTTGAGTTTAGTGAACTCACTGTCATGTTCAAGAAACCAGTTTGAGATGATATGAATTTTGTGACACCACATTATCCTGCTGGAAGTGACCATCAGAAGATGATACACTGTGGTCATAAAGGGATGGACATGGTCAGCAACAATACTCATGTCGGCTGTGGCGTTTAAACAATGTTCAGTTGGTACTAAGAGGCCCAAAGTGTGCCAAGAAAACATCCCACACACATTACAGCACCAGCAGCCTGAACCGCTGATTCAAGACAGGATGATCCATGCTTTCATGTTGTTTACACCAAATTCTGACCCGACCATCTGAATGTCACAGCAGAAATCCAGACTCATCAGATGGAAACGTCTGAATCCAGGAAATGTTTTTCCAATCTTCTTTTGTCCAGTTTTGGTGTCCCATGTGAATTGTAGCCTTAGTTTGCTGTTCTTATCTGACAAGAGTGGCACTGGTGTGTCTTCTGCTGCTGTAGCTCGTCTGCTTCAAGTGTTGTGTGTTCAGAGATGCTCTTCTGCAGACCTCGGTGTTCCTGTTGTCTTTCTATCAGCTGAACCAGTCTGGCCATTCACCTCTCAGACATTTTCACCCACAGAACTACCGCTCACTGGATTTTTTCTTTTATAGACCATTCTCTGTAAACTCTAGAGATGGTTGTGTGTGAAAATCCCAGCAGTTTCTGAAATACTCAGACCAGCCCATCTGGCAACGAGGCCAAGTGGCCAGTGAGTGCATATTCAATGTATGCAAAGAGTCTATATTTACAGTGATGTCCCTTCTTCTTCATAACCTCTGCAATTCACTCTGGCATGCTGGATATCAGCTTTTGGGCCAAATCCTGACTGATTGCGATCTATTCTTGCCTTATTATTGCTCACAATTTATGTGCATCTGCTTGTCCACTTCCCTTTTGAAGATTGATCACAGGTTCTCTATGGGATTAAGATCAGGGGAGTTGCCTGGCCACGGATCCAAAATGTCAATGTAATGATCTCTGAGCCACTTTATTATTACTCTTGCCTTGTAACATGGTGCTCAATCATGCTGGAAAATCACGGATCATCACCAAATTGCTCCTGGGCCAGTGGGAGAAGTTGCTCTTGCAGGACGTTTTGATACCATTATTTATTCCTGGCAGTGTTTTGGGCAGACTTTTGAGAACGTCCACTCCCTGGATGAAGCAACCCCACACATGGATGGTCTCAGGATGCTTCGCTGTTGGCACGACACAGGACTCCTTTTCTTCTCTGGACAATCAATTTTCCAGCTGTCCCAAGATGCATCACATCCACCGGCTGCCGATATTGAGCAGCTCTGCACTGGTGGTGACACAATTCTAGCAACTCCTTGAAGGAGACAGTTCTGGCACTTGCTGGACACTCTGGGTTTTCCTGAAGCCTTCTTCATTGTAATTGAACCTCTCTCCTTGAAGTTCTTGATGATCTGGTAAATGGCTCTTTCAGGTGCAATACTCTGCAGCAATTTCCTTGCATGTGAGGCCATTTTGATGCAAAGCGAAGATGGCTGCACGTCTTTCTTTGGAGGGAGCCATTGCTAACACAATAACACAATGATTAGAAGCACTTCTTCCCTCCTTTTATAGCAATCAGTCTACTCTTATAATCAAATGAGAATGATAGAGTGATTTCACCTGATTAGTATCCATCCACACTTTTCCATGTGCTGATGATATGTTTAGTGAAATTATGTTAGCTGGCCATTTTGTACCAGGGCCAAAAAACAGTGAAATTTGGGTTTTTGTGATAAAGTTTTTTTTTTTTTTTTTTTTTGGCCAAACATTTGGCCACAACTTTACATAGCAAACGGTTAGAAAAATATGATGCTCACTTAGAAAAATCTGTGCACTCATACAATATACTCCTTGTGATGAGCAAATTTACGTTGCATAATATATGCATAGCCTATAGCACATACAAAACAAAGTATCCTTTGGACTTTACAATTTCAGATAACAGGTGAAATTACAATGAAAGCCATATATAAAGACCAGAATAGGGCTCTTTTGATTTAGACCACTAAGCACCAAACAACCACCCAGAATTCTAGCAACTGTAGAGAAACTCTCAGAAATTCATAGCACTGCATAGCAATCATCCGCAACACCCTATCACTGTGGTGTCACTTTTGCGTTACCAAGCACCACTCATATTTTCTTCAAAAAATGTAAAAGTCAACTTGGAGCAGTTTTCATCCTTTTGCATAATTTAAGTGTAAAGGATCACCCAGACCTCTGAAAACACACACACACACACACACACACCCACGTGCAGATGCACATTTGTATCAGATCATATCACAGGAGCGTGTTAATGAGGGTTCAGCCCTATGTGTGTCTAATTAATCCCAGTGGAATTAATCGTCAAGGGAGGGATCAAAATCTACTCAGTATGGAAATGAGTGTCAACAGTGAGTTCATCCTTCACCTCATCGGTATGTACACCAACAGGTATGTCTCTGAGAGTTGGTGTGTTAAGGATTAATGAGACGGTCAGAGGTCAGGTCAAAGGACTGATCTATGTGCATTGAGTTCTAAACCCGCTCAAATAATAGCTCTATTGCAAAACAGAAAAATATTTATCTAATATGGTGGATGAGCATGAATGTCAATGATAAATATATTCACTCAATAGCATAGTAAAAAAAGACAAAAACATTGTTAACAGAATCATATTGTTAGCTTAGCAACATGCTAATGCCAAAAACCTACCCAAGCTCACTGATAAAATGTGCCTGTGGCGACATTTCTGCAAAATGACATTGTTCCTTCTTGCACATTTCACAACACTTTCAAATGTCCAGTGAGTAGCGCTAAATGTGCGTTCAGTTTTATCCGAAACAGATGAATGTTAATCTGCCGTAGTTTTATTACATAGTTTGTTTTATGTAACATGGCAGCTCAAAAATTAAATGTCCAGTGCGTGACTCTAAAAGGTTAATGCTCTATTGTGTTTGAAAATATTGTACCACCTACACTAAACCCTAAACCTAATCGATAGTGTTAATAAAAGCAAACGTGAGATAAAAATGCATTTGATGAAGCATTTGAGTTCTTTTATCATGCACCATGGTAAAATGTTTAGGTCATAAGATAGTATAGTAAAGGAACTGTGGAAAAAATAAAATCTAAATTTATGTGAAAAGGAATAAAAGTTGTTGGTGTTTTATTGCCACTAGTGTTTTAGCTGGAAACTGCAGTGAACTGTGCAGGGCTTGACACTAACTTTTTTGCTCACCAGACACTGTGGCTAGTGGTTTTCCAAAGTTACTACCCACTCAGCATTTTTACTGGCCACAATTTTGACATCAATACCATGAGGAAAAATGGCCATATATATAATATTATCTCATAATTTGGCAGCAGATATATTAGGCTTCTGTCACTTTAAGACCTGGCGCACGAATACACTATTACACATGTTTTCTTTCTCAGCTGTTTATGTTCACTTAAAACAAAACTGACTGCGTTTACATGAATACTCGCCAAGACCGGCATTTTGACATTATTTTGTGTGTATTTGACTGTTTATGCACAATAAGCAGCGAAAAAGAACTCAATTTAGTACTGAGAGGGGCTTTATGTGCACGCACTTTGGGTGTGAGCACAAAATCTGTGGGAATGAGTAAAATTATGCGCAATACGCGCAATCCCACACCAAAATTCAAGCCAACAATATTCAGCCGGAGCAAATTAAATGAGTGAGTGAGAGGAGGTGGGGTTGTGTCACTTGAGAGATAAGAGAGAAAGAGCAGCTGGTATTGTGTATTCTGCAGGAAATGAGTATTGTAAGTGTTTCAGATATTTCAGTATCGATGTGTTTCGAAAAATATATATTTTACAGTGTAGATAACACTGCACTGTAAACCTAACTAAGGCAAAAATAAAAAAATTGAGACAATCAGTTACTATGTAAGCAGAACTTGCAGATTTTTTGTAATCATACGCATAAAATGCTCTGAATTTGAAATATTTGAGTAAGCACATTCATACATTTAACTGAAAAATATGTAATCTCAAAATGTCATTAGTGGAAACTTGACTAGCTTTAACTAGCTAATTCAATAAAGCTTTATATATCAGTATAGCATTAGCATAGCATAGCACTTGCTGAATGAGGACAGCAATATAACACATTTACATTTAACATAAATCTGCTCTCAAACTAAACTCATGCTCTACTCGTCGAAACCCTACAGAAACCAAACATAACAGAAACTCTTCTAAACTAGCACAACAAAGCATTAAACACTACTAAATCTCCCACTTAAAGTTAATCTTACAAAAAAATAAACATAATATAGCACTTAATTTTGGCATTTACTGTCCTTATTGAGTGTCATGGTAAAGCATGCTGGGAAATAGAAATCTATTCTATTAAATAGAAATTAATAGAAAATTACATTGGTCTAAATTAAAAGAAACAAGTTCATAAAACTCAAAACAATGAAACAATTCAGATTACTTAAAATGTGTCAGTTTTGTGAACTCAAAAGAAAAAGAAAGTTATAAATACTCTTAAGTTCTAAGAACCAATTTGTTTAATTTGAGTTGGCTCTACTCAAACCAATTAATTATTTTGACCGTTAGGGTTTACAGTGTACATTGCACTTAGTTTATTATTTCAGATGTCTTTTTAAAAGACTACAATTGAAAAAAGCCTATATTATATATAAAATTCAACCCGCCAAAGTGGCTAATAGGAGTGATTGTGTTACACACCACTAATGAAATACATCTGCATTTGGCAATATTGGCGGGTGTTAATGTCAAGCCCTGATTGTATGTATTTGTGCGTTTTTGTAGGTAGAGCTATGTTTTTCTATTGAGTCTAAACACTATTGGAATCAACAGTTTTGTCAGGAGTTCTGTTAGGGTTGTGTCAAGACTCTTGTGAGATTCGTATTTGCTGCAAACAAGGTTAGGGTTTCTGTGAGACTCCAAATAAACAGTCACATGAGAATCTCAAGAGGCTTCACAGAATGAGAGTTACTATGTAGTCAGGACTCTATATTTGTGTGAAGCATATCAGTAACTGTTAAGAAAGTCGCTGCCTATTTAGATCATCCCAAAACTCATTTATTTTTTGTACAAAGAAATGTTTCAGACATCAAAGAGAAATAAATAGTGAGAAATACGGAGAGAGGAGAGATGCAGTCTAAACAGTGGAGATGTTTAGACTCCCTCATGGTGTATGTGCTGAGAGATTATAAAATGAAACATTGAATCTTTGTACAAACAAAAGCTGATTGCACAAACAATGCCTGCTGTAAAATCATCCAATTGGTTTGTTTTTCAAGAGGCTTTCGTACATATCTTTGTTTTTCATTTGAATAAATCCGAAGCAGCAGGGCCACAGTAGGAAAGGATCGCTCCGCTTCACGGCATTTCAGCAGATATGTATTCCCATGACAAACTGTCTGCAGGGTATGAAATGAGTTCTGCATAGTTAATTTCTACATACAAAACAGCCACAGCTTTCAAGTACATGCTGCATGGGTAATAAAAAATGAGAACATTAAATCATTTATCTCAAATAGTTTGCCAGCCACTTTATATGTTAGAATGGAAAATAAAGAGACAGAAAGCATGCATGCATTTTTAATGTCCAGATGTCTAGAAACTGTCAGAATATGCAAATGATTTGGGAAGAATTCTACAAAAGGGAAATTAACTAACACTCTAGTATTATTTCAGAGACAAAGAGAAATGTTACTGCAGCTACAGGTTTAATAATTTAACAAAACTCTTTAAAGGTACATGCGAGAACGAACTGGTGCGCCCAGTTTTATCTGGAGAGCGTTTACTCTGAGCCGTTGTCAGACGGGGAGTCCCGAGAGAATGAGCGGGAGCATTAGTATGCTCCTCACCGCCTGCACGCTCTCACATGGTGTGTGTGCTCCATAGAACAGGTGTCAATGTGCCATAGTAACACACATGAGCCACCATTAGATACCAAATAAACCCACTTATAAACCTTGTGTCACGCACAACACAGGTTTAATCCAAACAGATGTTATACTGTAGATGAGGAGGCCACTTGTTGAAAAATTTACAGGAGATATCAAGTCAAGTCAAGTCAAGTCAGTTTTATTGTCACATCACCAAAGCACATGTGCCTTGGAGAGTGAAATTCTTGGGAGCGTGCTCCAGACAATTGCAGTAACAGTTAACATAACCATACAACCTTACGCAGGTAAAAACAGAAAAAAGTGCAATGTGCACATACATATAGTTAGTACACACAGTGTACTATTGGACATACTTACAGGCAGTACTACATTACACATTATACTCTGAAAGTACATGCATACAGTTAGCACCACGTTAAACACTATACACATTAAACACTATACACATTAAACACTAAGCACTATACACATTAAGCACTGTACACAGAATATACACATTAGACACTATACACATTAGACACTATACACAGATATATACACATTAGACCCTATACACAAACACAATACACAGAATATACACATTAAGCACTGTACACAGAATATACACATTAAGCACTGTACACAGAATATACACATTAAGCACTGTACACAGAATATACACATTAAGCACTATACGCATTAAGCACTGTACACAGAATATACACATTAAGCACTGTACACAGAATATACACATTAAGCACTGTACACAGAATATACACATTAAGCACTATACACAAAATGTACACATTAAACACTATACACAAGAAACACTATACACAGAATGTACACGTTCTACATTATTGACATTTATACGTATAAAATGATGATGATTGTATGTGAACTGGATACAGAATGTCATGAGTGTGCATCGGATGTATCCAGTGGTAACCGGTAGATAGTGCGGTGATAGATGAAGTGTGTGTATATAGTCCAGTGTTGACTGTTATAGTTGAGTGCGGTGTGTGGCATGCCATATTGTGGGAGTATGCTGTAGAGAGTATTAGTTTTGAGCGTTCAATAGTCTGATAGCCTGAGGGAAAAAGCTATCCCTAAGTCGGCTAGTGCGGGATCGGATGCTGCGGAGACGTCTTCCTGAGGGCAGCAGAGAGAGCAGTCTGTGGGACGGGTGGCTAGAGTCACTGATGATCCTCCGGGCCTTCCTTGCACACCGCCTGGTGTAGATGTCCTGGAGGGAGGGAAGCTCACCTCCAACAATGTGGCTGGCAGTTCGCACGACCCTCTTCAGAGCTTTGCGGTTGCCAGCGGTGCTGTTTCCGAACCAGGCCGTGATGCAGCCCGTCAGGATGCTCTCTATGGTGCACATGTAGAAGGATCTGAGGATGCTGGGGCTCATTCCAAACTTCCTCAGCCGTCTCAGGAAGAAGAGGCGTTGATGTGCCTTCTTCAGCACTGCGTCGGTGTGTGTGGACCAGGTGAGATCCTCACTGATGTTGACACCGAGGAACTTAAAGCTGTTAACCCGCTCCACTGGTGTCTTGTCGATGGTGATGGGTTTGTGTTTTCTGCTCTGTCTCCTGAAATCCACCACCAGCTCCTTGGTCTTGTCGGTGTTGAGTGAGAGGTGGTTCTCCTGACACCATTTAGTCAGAGTGCTCACCTCCTCTCTGTAGGCCGTCTCATCGTTGTCGGTGATCAGGCCTATCACCGTTGTGTCATCTGCGAATTTGACAATGACGTTGGAGCTGTGTGTGGCTGTACAGTCATGTGTGTACAGGGAGTACAGGAGTGGGCTGAGGACACAGCCCTGAGGAGCACCAGTGTTGAGGGTCAGAGGGGATGATGTGTTGTTGTTGCCCATTCTGACCACCTGACTTCTGCCTGTCAGGAAGTCCAGGATCCAGCTGCACAGAGATCTGTTTAGTCCCAGAGTCTGGAGCTCGCAACAAGTGTAGTGGGCACTATGGTGTTAAATGCTGAGCTGTAGTCCACAAACAGCATTCTCACATAGGTGTTCTTGTTTTCCAGGTGGGAGAGAGCAGTGTGAAGGGTGAAAGCAATAGCATCATCTGTAGAACGGTTACTACGATATGCAAATTGTAGCGGATCCAATGATGAAGGCAGCACAGAGCAGATGTGATCTCTGATGAGTCTCTCAAAGCACTTGCTGAAGATGGGTGTGAGAGCAACGGGCCTCCAGTCATTTAAGCAGGAGGGAACCACAGACAGACAGAGGGAGAGATTGAAAATGTCTGTGAAAACACCGGCTAGTTGTAATGCGCATGCTCGGAGCACGTGGCCGGGGATGCCATCAGGATCATAATGCTCAAGTTAAGCTTTTCAACTTAAAACGGCAAAAGTTTCACAAATCCACTTTGCATGCACTTCAAAAAGATGAGGACTTGGGCTGGAATTGATACAGTAAAATCGTTACTGTTCGTATCAAGTGATGAGGTGATAACGGTTGGTTTCCGACGCGGCTGTTTGGCCCATCTGACCAATCAGAGCAGAGTAAACCAATCACAACAGACTGGGTCATCTGACCAATCAGAACAGAGTAGATCAATCACAACAGACTGGGCTATCTGACCAATCAGAGCTGAGTAGTCCAATCACAACAGACTGGACCATCTGACCAATCAGTGAAGAGTAGGCCAATCACAACAGTCTGGGTTATCTGACCAATCAGAGCAGAGTAGACCAATCACAACAGACTGGGCCATCTGACCAATCAGAGAAGAGTAGACCAATCACAACAGACTGAGACATCTGACCAATCAGTGAAGAGTAGGCCAATCACAACAGTCTGGGTTATCTGACCAATCAGAGCAGAGTAGACCAATCACAACAGACTGGGCCATCTGACCAAACAGAGAAGAGTAGACCAATCACAACAGACTGGGCAATCTGACCAATCCGAGCAGAGTAGGCCAATCACAACAGTCTGGGTTATTTGACCAATCAGAGCAGAGTAGACCAATCACAACAGATTGAGCCATCTGGCCAATCAGAGCAGAGTAGACCAATCACAACAGACTGGGCCATCTGACCAAACAGAGAAGAGTAGACCAATCACAACAGACTGGACCATCTGACCAAACAGAGAAGAGTAGACCAATCACAACAGAATGAGACATCTGACCAATCAGTGAAGAGTAGCCCAATCACAACAGACTGGGCCATCTGACCAATCAGAGAAGAGTAGACCAATCACAACAGACTGGGCCATCTGACCAATCAGAGCACAGTAAACCAATCACAACAGACTGGGTCATCTGACCAATCAGAGCAGAGTAGACCAATCACAACAGACTGGGCCATCTGACCAATCAGAGCAAAGCAGAGTAGACCAATCACAACAGACTGGGCCATCTGACCAAACAGAGAAGAGTAGACCAATCACAACAGAATGAGACATCTGACCAATCAGAGCAGAGTAGACCAATCACAACAGACTGGGCCATCTGACCAATCAGAGCAAAGCAGAGTAGACCAATCACAACAGACTGGGCCATCTGACCAATCAGAGCAAAGCAGAGTAGACCAATCACAAAAAAAAAAAAAAACTATATTTTTAGTAAAGGCCCACTGAAGGGCCTTGAAACGCGCAGCATTATTCAGTGTGTTGACGTAATTTCCCCAGAAACGGCTCCAGCTGTAAGCAGCTCCTCCCCTTTTTTAAAACAACTAGCGTTTCATTTATATCACAGTTTGACTAGACCCTTTCTGTTTGATAAAGCCTCTAACCATTTATCATCATAATCTCCTTCATATCGCTTTGAAACACAGCATTCTGTGCAGAATTCAAATGGGTCCGATACGTTTTCTGGTCTGCGTCGAATCGATCATATGATCCACTCTCGTGTCTCTGGACCGGAGCAGACTGTGTGTGTGCACTGTGGCGGTTCACGTGAAACTAACGTGAAACCAGACTTAATTCACCTCAACTGAAAGCATATTTACACTGTATGAATTATTCCCTATCACATATATAGTGCACTATGTGCCATTCACCATGTAGAAAAGAAAGAGTAAACGTGTGAACAAGTGACCGATTTCAGCCGCAGCTTCAGCATCTATTTAAGGAGCAGGACACTTCAGATTCTAGAGAGCATTTGATTGGACAGAAGATGTGATGAGAAACTGAAGTCTGCGGTGATGTCATAAATAAATAAATAAAAAACTAAACCGTGTAAAATTAGCACTGCATTACAAGAACATTCTCTCTTTATTTATATTCATTCAAGAAGATGATTCAGGTAACAGTGTGGAGCCCTCTGAAGGGTGTAGCCAATATCTGCATGAATATGAGACATCCAATAACAACCATGGCTTTCCTCTGGCTATAGCCTACTGTAGATATATATTCATACAATCTGTCCACTGTACCGCTGTGCTCCTGGAGACACACGCCAGCACCAATACACACTCAAGACCATTCCTAAAACCCATCCAAGAGCACGATGGAACAAGATAAGAGGCAAACCAGCCATCTCACCATTATTCGTCATCCCATTAACCACTTCATCCTCGACCTCCCCTCTGTTTCGCTCTGTTCTAATAGTGAACTGCCAGGTGAATGGCTTCTGATGAACAGGCTGCTTTAAAAGATGAAAAAAAGTTTAAAACGCACTGTTATAGTTTGTTCGGGTCAAACAATAAGGCAGAACTGCAAATAGACTCAGCAAAAAGAAACATATTTCCCCTTATATAAGTGCTTAATTGTATTGAACACAGCATATTTAAAAAAAAAAAAAAAAAAAAAACTGTACTTACAGATAATATAACATTAATGAAATAAAAGGCCACTTAAGTGTGTGTCAAATTAAGAGTTTTACTTTTAAAGTGTATTTGTTTTAATTAATAAATTAAAGGATTAAAGGTGATTTAAAGGAATAAAGAAGAAATAAGAATGGTAAAAGAGCCTACATAGTTGTGAAGTAATCCATTTAAACTCTTTGCCAATAATATTTAATTTAAAAATATGCACATATTCCCTCTGGTTTGTATGTCTTGTTTGTATCATAAAACAGTTGTCAAATATTAAATGTTTAGCAACTTTTATCTTACCACACACATACATTTTCACTGTAAAAACTAAAAGCATTGCATTGGAATTCACATTAATATCCAGTGACTATTAAGCCCCGCCTTCTTTGATCTGATTCGCCATCCTTTTGATATTGATGAGCACTGTTAGACGGCTGAGGCAGACCAGACTGAAAATGTACATTTTTAAGCTGTCTGTCAACCTATAAACAAACAGAGCGGTGCGTAATGGAGAGCAGCATTAAGAAATATCAATTTTGCCATTTCCAATTATTGGGGTGGACTTGTCCTCCTCTATACCTATTGTGGTTTACGGCCCTGGCTTGAGGAAGCATCAGCCAAAGATTAAGAGACAACAAACCTGATTCAGAAGTTTAGAAAGACACAGCATGAGAGAGGTATAATGAATTTGAAAAACGTGTGTAGCCGTTATTTTGGTGTGGCGGCAGACTTTCAGTCTCTGTCGGGCATGTTGTGTTATTCAAACCTCTTTATAAAACAACAGCATGAACAGTAGCATCTGTTCCCCTCATTACAGCTGCAGGGAAACAAATGAAAGAAAAAATAATTATATCACCAAGACAAGAAATATAATAAAATAAATGAAATAAAATAAATCAAAACCCCAGTGCCAGTCATGGTTATAATGCTGCCCATGTAGGCAGTCTGTCTCTCCCCATCATGCTCTCTTTCCCTTCCCCCTGTTTTGTCTCTCTCTGTCTGTCACCTTCTTTGAACTTCCCCTCCATCCCCCTTCTGCTCTCTGTATTCCAGCTTCAGAAGGAATACTGAAGACCAGCCGCTAGTCTTTGTCTCTTCACTCTACACCTATAGCTCTGTCCCTCTGCAATCATTTATCTGTCTCTGGACCTGTAACCCTGCAGCCACAGGAGCGGACGTGCGGCTAGAGATGTATTCCGCATTACGCCCGCTTGAGTTAGTGTCTGGGGACGCGGTTATGCCTCCGTGCCGGAGATGAGGACATCTCCTATGTAATAAATCATCGCTTACTGTTAATTAAACCGTCCGTCCAAACTACGCTCCAAGTATGTGTGTGTGTTTATAGCTCTGACTAGGGAAGGTGTGTTCAACTGTGTGCATGATCGCGTTTATGAAAGCCAGTGCCCCTGACGGTCGTATCCTTGGAAATGATATGACGGGAAGACAGCGGAGAAAAGTGGCCTTAGCAGCAAGACTATTAAAAGCTGAGGGACGATGAATCCTCAAGCCAAATGTGGCAAATTTGGGCACAACAGAGCAGCACTAATACTGTGTTGAAATGGATGTGAGAGGGACAAACCAGTTTATATAGAAATCTCCAGACAGCGGACAAGGTCATTGTCAGCAAATGCCCCGCATGGAGTCTGTGCTTACACAATAATACCATACGCAGATTAACACAGAATTCAGCCGCTCGGCATTAAGTCACCGTGAAATGCCATTCACAAATAATTTTACTTTACCGTAATATGAAGAATTCCAGTGAAGTGAAACGGGATGTTCAATGAGAAAAATGTTTGGTGGAACAAGACAGTTGTGCATTAAGAATAGCCAGGATTAGTGAGATAGAATGGAGAAGATATGATAGTAGTTATGATAGTATTTTCTTCTCTATTGTGACATATATTATATTATATTATTTAAGGTGTGTTTTGCGCAAACTATACACTGGAATACACTACATACTACTTTAAAATGTATCACACACTTGCCAACTTTGTAGTTACAGAGAAAAACTAGGCATCATACACTAAAGGACTGAGGATCACACACTACCAGACTTGCAGGTCGTTACAAACACAACAAACACAGAAACACGCATGATAAATGAAAACAATAATAATGTTCTAAAATATTAAACATTTTTCCAACTGTATGGAATCAAAGTCTGAAGCTAAAAAAGGCAGCGGCTGTTTACACTAAGTGAAAATATCAGCATTTTCTTTGCAATAAGTGAAAATAGTAGTTATATGCTATATACTTATAAATAGTGGCACCTCAGTATTGTTGTACATTTAAATGGTACGCAATAATGTACTTATTAATTATTATATTTATTAAAAATATTAAATGGATGCCACTTTATTGGGACAATAAAGCCCTCCCTACCCTTACGAAAATGAACCATGGTTTTACCTCAAATAAAACCAAAAAAACATGGTTATTGTAGTTAAACCATGGTAACCACAAATGAACCATGGTTTTGCTACTCTAACCATAGTTTAACCATGGTATTTGTGGTAAAACTGTGGTTATATAAATGGTAATCAATTAGCCAAAAAAACATGGTTACTACACTTTTACTACAATAAAACCATGGTTATTTTTCGTAAGGGTACACCTACCCCTAACCGATAAACACTGTTATTAAACACACGTTAGACACTTTATTTCCACTTTTCAAATTTTTTCTTAAATTTTATTGAAAATAAATGCATTTCCAATCTGATCTGTGATGGGAAAAGGGAGTAGAGCGAGTTCGGCGAAAGGTGGATTCGAACACGGGGCAATTTGCGTCAAAAATGCAACATGCCTTAACCCTACACTATTGCTACTGTTGACAATCCAGCATCTTCTGTAATTTTGTCTAGCAAATGCACTCGTGCCCATCTGTTCACCCATGGGCGTGCTGGTCTGAAAACCAGGTATGTTCAGGCGCATTATTGGTGCGTTGCTATTTTGAGGAACTGAAAACGACTGCACCATTGACCAACAAAAACCTGGTCTAAAGTTAATAGTGCAGTATTTTTTGTGTTGTTTAAAGGGTGTGGTGCAAATGCAACTGGCTTTTAAAGGGAATGGGAGATGAGACTGATTGGTTTATTGCACGTTACGCCCAAAACAAACTAGGTACAACCCTTTTGGGCCATGTGCCTGGTGCGCCGACTGTTTTTTCCGTAGCTAAACTAGCAAAAGTGAATTCGGACACGCCCTAAGTGCAGAGTGTATGCACGTTGTGGACCCGCCTATAGGCGCATATTACTAACACGCCCTTTAAATAACATAAAAAATACTGCTTGTTTTCGGTTATTCAAAATAGAAACACGCCAACAATGCGCCTGAACACACCTGGTTTTCAGTCCAGCGCGCCCATGGGTGAACAGAAGGGCGCGAGTGCATTTGCTATTTAAACAACATGGCGCTGGACGTGAAAATGATAACTGCGTCAGGCTGAAACTAGCAAAAAACACTTGCGTCGCATTGCACCGGGTGTATGATAGGGCCCAAAGTATTACCGACAGTTTAAACCAATGTCTTGTAGAAACACTAAGAATACAACACTTGGCATACTTGCATTGTGCATGTAATGAATGCTGTGCACAAATCAAGCTTGTGTAGTTAGACACAATAGTATGTTTTGCAACATACAGATTAGTGAGCAGTGGCCTATTAATGACCATCCATTACTCTTTCAGAAACGTGCATCCGTGAGGATGAGGGATAACTTCACATTAACTCTACAACTTTACACAGTATTTAGACCATGAGAATTTGCATTTGAGTCACCAGAGGAGGAAAGCGAGGGAGGAAACGTGTCTTTGCTCTGGGTGTTCTGGCTGTTGGAGCAGCTCTGTGTTCTTTGATGAAGCCGCCCACTCTGACCTGAGTCTGAAACTCACGCTGTTTCCATCAGAATCCTGCTGAATATTAGCACACTAATCCCTAATTACCAATCTCTCTCGCCGCGGGGATTACATGTCTCAGCCATACCTCACTACAAACACAGTGGAATAATTTAGGTGGGAACGCTTTCATACACACGCTAGTGCTTCATTAGCTTCTGGGAAAGGTCAGAGGGGCACAAAGGTCAGAGATCAAAGATGATCCTCCTTACTTACTCCCTGTAGCCTACTTACTCTCACAATTTAGTTTTTTTTCTGTATTTTCTTATTCAAGTACTCGTGTGAAAAGGAAATACACTTTTACATACTTTTAAACAGAGTATTCATAATGTAAATAACATACAAAAAAAAAGTGTGAACTGAATGTAATGTTTTCAGACATGTAACTGCATGTTAATTGCAATTAAATAGAAATGTATTATAGTTTAAATTTATATTAAATGCAGTTTGTTGAACTTGGTTTTTTACCCACTTAAAGGTGCAGTGTGTAAATTTTAGCGCCATCTAGTGGTGAGGTTTTGAATTGCATCCCCCAACGCTCACCCCTCCCTTTTCGAAGCACATAGAGAAGCTACAGTGGCCGACACAGGACAAAGATGTCGCTGCCTGAGACAGCAGAGAGTAGCTAGCGCTCTGTAGAGAAGTTTGTCCATTTAGGGCTACTGTAGAAACATGGCGGCGCAAAATGGCGACTTCACTGTAAGGAGACCCGCGGTGTATGGAGATAGAAATGGCTCATTCTAAGGTAATAAATACATAACGGTTCATTGTGTAAGGTCTTTATACTCCACCGAAAACATAGTTATGTTTATTATATTGCATTTCTGTCAATAGATCCTCATAAATACTACACACTGCACCTTTAAGTGGGTTTAAGAACATCTTTATGTAATTTCATAATGACTTCTATTGTTTTTGAAATATGGTTCAAGTGTATTGCTAAATGTACTGACAAGCATTTATGGTAAACTAAAATATACTTTAATGTAATTTCTGTTGTCATGTTCAAGTTGCAATTTAGTACATTTAAAATGTATTGCTTTTAAATATGATATTAAACAACAAACTACAGTTAAACTATAATCAATTACTTTACATGTGCTTTAGTATGTTAGTCAACACATCAAAATAAGTGCACTTAATCCATGCCAATATAAACTATATGACATGGTATAAAATGTACTTCAAATTTGATATTAAAGTGTCCTTGGGTGTGTTAAGAAACACAATAGTGTGCTCTCTTTAAGTGCACTTAAATGGCCTTTAATTTCATTAATATTATCTGTAATTACAGGGTTTTTTAAAAATATACTTAGTACGGTAGCACTTTATTTTACAGTCCTGTTCCACATGAACATACTATGCACTTATTATAGTAATTGCAATAACTGTGTACTAAACCTATCTAAACCTAACCTTAACCCATGTACCTTATATTAACCAGTATTTTCTCAGGTAAGGACACTGTAAGTACACATACTGTAAAATAAAGTGCAACCTTCGTTACACTACAAGTGCACATTCAATACAATTATATGCATTTTTGTTTTTCACAAGGCTAGACAAGAACTGTATTTGCATGACTAGTAAATAGCTGTCAGGAAATCAGGCATTTTGAATAAAACAAACACTGTCTTCAAGAGTTTCATACCATAGGGTATATTATATCTATAGTAGGCTACTGTATCCTTCATATTAAACCCTTAAACACACTTTAAAACCCTCTTCCCTGCAGATCTTGAGTATTGTGGTCATTTATCACCATGAGATTTATTCTGCTGAGTGCAGTTTCTCGACTGTCTCCTCAGCACTAAATGAAGAGGACTTTCTACTTGGATATGCTTAATACTTTCCTCTTTCTACCCACAGAGGGGGCAGATAAACGGCATGCTGCGCTCTTTTAATGGGGAGGTCGGATTAAAGGTTTTGTTTTTTATATGTCTGAGTGTTGTGTAGCTTCATGTTGTGTGATCCTTGCAATTGTAGACCATTGTAGATATGTTTAGATGTTATGTTTTGTTAAGTGCTCGTCGTTTATTCACCCTCATTTCGTTTCAAACCTGTATGGCCTTCTTTCTTCTGTGAAACATAAAAGAGAATATTTTGAGAAATGTCTTTTTTTGTCTATATAATGAAAGTCAATGAGGTCCGTTGACTTTCATTGTGTGCAAAAACCCCCAGAAACATTCTTCAAACCACAGAAGGAAGAAAGTCATACCGGTTTGTAACAACATGAAGGAGAGTAAATAATGATCAAATTGTCAATTTTGGGGTGAACTATCCATTTAACTAACCACATCTGTTACATCAGTGAGTGCTTATTAAATGTGTTTTATGTACATCGATGAGCTTCAGCAGCTGTTCATACTGTTAGTCAAATAAATCTCTCTTATATTAACATTCATGCACTTCTATGCTGAATTTGTTCTCTACCTCACATTGTGAAGACTGTCGTCAATACTTATAAGTCCTGTTCACACCAAGAATGCTAACTACAAAGATAACTATAATCATAACTATAGCATCCACACTAACGCATGATAGCGTTCAGTTTATAGAGGGTATGCATTGATGTCACTTTCCCGCCGGAACACGGCCCCTCAGCCGGACTGAGTGGCAGAAGAGCTGCTGGGTGACTGGAGTTAATAGGGTAAAACGCGAGTAAAACAAACGGTTATCAGTTTAAACTAAAAGTTGGACTCAATATTGTGTTCCTTACAACTTACAATGATCCAGAGATCCATGCATATTGACACACAGCCAGGAATCGTGTTTCCTGACATTTATATGAACCTGATTTCATACATAAATATTTATCACTGTCAGTCATCACAATTTCAAGAGTGAATCTTGCATGTATATGTGGATATGGGTAGCGTAGGCTATGTGGCCGCTTTCAAATTCTGAATATAGGCCTATTCATTATTTTTTATATTGCGCAAAGAGCGCTCCCTTTATAATCACTGAAAGCTGTCACTCATTCAATGAATGCAATCTCACAATGTCCCTTTATATTAATCAGTGAAGCTGACTACACAATGAATCTCTTATTTGCATAATGTCTACACTTAGAGAGGATTAGCACACGTGCAGAACTCAGCACTGGACAAACAGTGAGTGGATTCTGACTTCAACACCTGTGATAGGCCATTGCGTTCTAGAAATCAATAAACATGTCTGTGATTGGCTGCATTACTCACCGAAGCGAAAACACGTTGGAAATTGAACAATTTGACGAGCGCAAATACAGATACGCACTGGATCTTTTGCTAACTCTTTTTCACCAATAATATGCTATTATTATGAATAAAACCGATCCTATACCAGCAGTTATGGGCAGCTTTTCCCTCTAAAAGCAATCAGTGGTTTGTGTGTGAAAATTACATGCTATTATCAAGTGTCTCCCTCGGTCCGGCAATAATAGGGGGCACAGGGATGATTGTGTAGCCTGTTGGGTCTGGGAACTCACCATTGGCAGGGCTCAATCCGAGAGGCGGGATAAACGGTTGTCTTTCAAAGTCCCTCTGCACGCAATAGGATAGCGCTACAACCAACCAGAGCAACGAAGAAGGTGAAGCGGAGCTAGTTCGTATCCGGTTGACAAAACTCCGAACACATATTCCTTTCTTAAGAATGACTTCAGTGCCGTTCTTTGTTCTTTTCTCAAAGAAAAGTTTAACAACAAGTCTCCCAGAGTCGCGGCCAAAGCCGATTCGAAATACCGCTGTTCGCCAGCTTCTTTGTTTTTAAGTAATACGCGGAACCTTGGCAACTCCGCTGTCATTATGTTAAGCCCGCCCACCGACTCTATACACGATGTGATTGGCCTGACCAGAGTTTGGTTTTTCCAGCTCACAGGTCTACCAAGAGTTGCTAGACTACACTCGCGGCAAATTAGATTTGCTGCTGGTAGGGTGTGTCGAGATTCCTAGGCTAATGATTGTGTGCTTTTCGCTGATTTCAAGCGGAAAACCAATGCTGCCTCTCAGTCTTTTTGCCACTCAATGGGCGTAACTGCAGTCACTCCGGCCGACGGTGATGTCATGTGCATACCCTCTATTAGCACGCACTACAGTTTTGTCATCTGACGCTTTAAATGCGCGCGCTCTTTAAAGTCGAGTGGATTCTGATTGGCTGGCCTATCAGTCATTAACTGAAAAAAAATTAGTTTATACACTGAACAAATTTATAAACGCAACACTTTTGTTTTTGCCCCCATTTTTCATGAGCTGAACTCAAAAATCTAAAACTTTTTCTATGTACACAAAAGGCCTATTTCTCTCCAATATTTTGTGGCCTGTTAATGTGGCCAGCCTAAGGCACACCTGTGCAATAATCATGCTGTCTAATCAGCATCTTGATATGCCACACCTGTGAGGTGGATGGATTATCTCAGCAAAAGAGAAGTGCTCACTAACACAGATTTAGATTTGTGAACAATATTTGAGAGAAATAGACCTTTGTACAATTCTTAGATCTTTAGGTTCAGGTCATGAAAAATGGGGGCAAAAACAAAAGTGTTGCGTTTATAATTTTGTTCAGTGTAGTTATCGTACTTGGTGTGAATGGGCCTTTACTGTATTCCTGTATATTCTTAAAAATGATCTGTTAAAGGGGTCACTATCCTATGCTTTTTGTGATTTCCCCCCCCCTTTGTCTACTTAATCAGTGTTTCTTGCTCCAAAACAAGTGTTGTTATTGTTAACTAAAACTATTAAAATTAGTTTTATTAAAATTAAAATTTTCAGTCATTTAAATAAAGTTGAAATAAAATATTAAATATGAAAACGTAAATTAGCCTACTACAATTATTAAAACTAAACCCTAAATAAAAGCAAATTAATTGCTAATTGCTAAAAACTGAAAATATAAAAATAAAACTATAATAGTATATAAATATAATACTAAAATAACACTGCACTCTTAAAGGTTTAATGGGATTTTGACTCAATTTTAAAGATTCTAAGAGGTTCAATAGAGAAATATAGTATGTTTAAAGTATGTTTATGAGCTGCTTATTTCATAAAACGTAATTAAAATTAAGCAAATTAAAAAAACAAATTAAAAACAAATTAAATTAAATGTTCTTTGAGTGTGAGAAAAGTGTGGTCTCAACCACAATATATTAATTAGATTTGACATTTTAACAGGCAGATGTTATTGATTTTGTCATTTTTTTGGACTTGAGTTATGTAAAAGTGCTGTATATTTTTTTATTTTGCTGTATATATTTCAAAATATCAAGGAAAAGTTTACGACTTGATCCCTTTAACATCTAATAGGCCTATGTTAAAATTCAAAGCGGTGATCTTCTCAGCATCTGTGTTTGTCCATGAATGCAGGTGAACAGTAAAGAGCTGTCCCGGCTGTCTCAGGACCAGAGCCTGCATGCGCTGCGCTGTAAGCGTAACATGAGGTGGAGTCAGAGGAGGAAAGCAGGTGTGCCTGGAGCTGCTGGGGGGACCACGGTAACGACTGACTGTGTGGACAGCGGGACTCAGACTGATATCAGCTTCCAGCACATGGTGACATTAGGCAGACCTGCCCATCACAACAGACCCGCGTCACCTCCTTCCCCTCCACTGCCGCCCATGCCAGAGCCGTACCTCTTCAGTCAGCTGTAAGTGTGGCTTTGAGAACATCCCTTTACTTTTAAAATCAATGCTGTTATGATGATGGACTTACATTATGCACATATGTAACTAATTACAGTACCATTCAAAAGTTTGGTGTTGGTTAGATTTTTAAATGTTTTTGTAAGAAGTCTCTTCTGCTCATCAAGGGTGTATTTATTCAATTAAAATACAGTAAAACAGTAACATTGTGAAATATTATTACAATTAAAAAATGTCTATGCGGATATATTGTAAACTGTAATTTATTCCTGTGATCAAAGCTGAATTTTTGGTCATGAAATATTTCTGATTATTATCAGTGTTGAAAACAGTTGTGCTGCCGAATATTTTTTGTGGAAATTGTAATATAAAAAATTGAGGGTTGATCTGAAACTTTTGTAATATTATAAATGTCTTTACTTTCAATTTTTTATTTATTTAAATGTGCAGTGTGTAATATTTATGAGGATCTATTGACAGAAATGCAATGCAATACAAATAACTATGTTTTCAGTGGTGTATATGTTTTTATTACTTTAGAATGAGCCATTTTTATCAACACTGTGCAATAATCATGCTGTCTAATCATTATCTTGATATGCCACACCTGTGGGGTGGATGGATTATCTCAGCAAAAGAGAAGTGCTCACTAACACAGATTTAGATTTGTGAACAATATTTGAGAGAAATAGGCCTTCTGTGTGCATAGAACAAGTCTTAGATCTTCGAGTTCAGCTCATGAAAAACGGGGGCAAAAACAAAAGTGTTGCGTTTATAATTTTGTTCAGTGTATATAAACCACGGGTCTCCTTACAGTGAAGTCGCCATTTTGCGCCGCCATGTTTCTACAGTAGCCCTACACAGACAAACTTCTCTACAGAGTGCTAGCTACACCCTGCTCTCTCCGACAACAACATCTTTGTGCTGTGTCGGCCACCGTAGCTTCAATTCACAACCTCACTGCTAGATGCCGCTAAAATTTACACACTGCACCTTTAAGTGGGTAAAAAAAGAAAGTTCACATTAATTTTCAATTTACAAGTTCGATTTACATAGTGCACCTTTAATGCATCCTTAAATAAATAAATAAATAAATAAATAAATAAATAAATTGTGTATATATATATATAAAACTGTCCCCAAACTTGTGAACGGTAGTGTGTTACACAATATACAAATACAATATACACAAAATATATATTTTACCAGATATTTTATCAGATACTTTCACATAAAAAGTTTTTTATTCTAAAGTTTACAAATATTGGTAATACTTTATTTTACAGTGTCCTTGTTACACATTGCATGTACTTACTATAGTAATAACTATAGTAAATTATGCATAATTACATGCAACTAATCCTCAACCAAACCCTAACCATAACTATATAGTAATGTAGCTGATTATTATTACTCGTGCATAAAGCTATTTATACTGTAACAAGGACACCTTAAAATAAAATGTAACCAATCTATTTATTATACTTAGTGAACTGCCAGTTTATAAAACCATGTAAATTATTTGTCTAAATATTATACTATATGCATAACCTCAAATAACAGCTTTTCTATGACTTCATTTCTACATGTCACTGTAGTGGTTAATATTTTGGATTTTGCTCTGTAATATTTTATTTTTCTCCTCAGCTCTCCTATGGACCATGTGTATTATGACCCAACGGACTACTTTGACATTAGTCAACATGAGGTGGACAGACAAGATGACCTGGAGTATGAGGTCAACATTGTCTCTTTAAACTTCCTCTACTACAAAATAAGCTTATTTTAGATTGAAATACTGGTGGAGAAGCATCTTATGTTTGTTTAGTTCTCTCTCTCTCTGTTTTCCTTCAGGAGGTGGAACTGTATAAATCTTGTCAGCAAGATAAACTCGGTTTAACGGTGTGTTATCGCACTGATGATGAAGAGGATCTGGGTATCTACGTGGGTGAGGTGAGAAATGGGGAATAATGGGAATCTGCTGACCGATGAATTATGAATGAAGGATGAGGGAGGATTGTGAACCTAAGCCCTTCTGCTTCAGCATTAGATAAATCATTATTTTACATACAATGCCATATTAAATCCAGAACATTACAATTAGTGTATACACACAAGATAATCCTACTTAAACAAACTGTACATTACTCATTATTTATACAATGGTCTGTCTGAATACTCAATTCTGACCGTTTAATACACAGGTAGTCAGTTTAATCACCGTTCTATATTAATGCGCTGTTTTCATTGAAGTCTCCCACTGAAGACCAAAGGGACACATTTCAGAGAAATAATATTAAAATAAGAACTTAAAATAACTTGCACAAGTATGCACCCCCCTTTATAATTGGGGGTTGGTCTGTGTTCAGAATGAATCCTCAAGCTCATGTAAAACGATACACACTCTTTCTGATATATCCAGTCTCCCAAAAGTGTCTCTGAAATGTGCCAATTTGGTTTTTAGTGCCATTGCATAGGTTGTAATTTTTACATTAAATGTGCAAAAGGTCTGATATGATTTATCTTTGTTTCATTTCTTACACCACAAAACCTGCTATTTTAACGGCTGCGACTCTAAAAATGCTGGGTTAAAAACAACTCAGCAATTGGGTTGTTTTAACCCAGCGATTGAGTTGTTTTAACCCAGCAATTGGGCTGTTTTAAGCAAACATTTAACCCAACTGCTGGGTTAAAACAACGCATTTACCGGGTTAAAACAACCCAATTGCTGGGCTTATCCATTTTCAACCCAACTTGGGTTGTTTTTAACCCAGCATTTTTTAGAGTGTAGATTTTAATATCCACTGTATATATGTTTTAATGTTTTGACTGTTTGGAAGCGCTTGCCCCCACAACACACCTGAGGGAGACGTTGAAAATGTATAAATTTACACTATGCAACTTTTTTTGTTTGAAATTATTATTTGTGTGATATAGTATGCTTCTATGCAGCAACCATCCCGCCGCCACTGATTCTGTATCACCATTGCAGGTCAACCCTAATAGCATTGCTGCCAAGGATGGCCGGATCCGTGAGGGAGACAGAATACTGCAGGTAACTAAAGCTAAACAATGTTATTATTATCTGTCTGAAAACAGATCAATGATACACACAATGAACACACAAGTGCTCTAATAATTTATTTATCTAAACATTTATTTCTTTTGTAACATTTTTATACTTTCGTTATAACGACCCGAGGTGTGTAACAGTGTAAGTATATTTTTTTCTCTGATGACTGAATAAGTGCAGTTCACCTTTATTCCTCAAGGTGGCAATGTCTGACACACAATGATGAAGTGACGTTTCACTCATAGTTACCGCAGGCAGAAAACAAAAGAATAGGAAGAATCATCAGCAAAACTTGAAATGGCTCAGAGATTTACTGCAGAGCAAGAACTGAACGCAGTCAAATGTTACTGTCACTTGATGGTAGCCTAGAAATCTAGACGCACCCTAGTGGCAGCAAATATAATTTGCAGCCAGGGCGTACTCTCCGCCAGAGGTGCGACAGTTCCGCATGCTACTTGAAAACAAAGAAGCTGGCGAACAGCTGTCTTTCGAAATCGGCTTTGGCCACGACTCTGGAAGACTTGGAGTTAAGCTTTTCTTTGAGAAAAGAACAAAGAATGTACCGTACCTTAAGTCATTCTTTAAAAAGGAAGATGTGTTTGGAGTTTTGCCGACCAGATACGGCGTAAATTTAATCTATCACCTGGCTCTGCTTCACCTTCTTCGTTGCTCTGGTTGGTTGTAGCGCTATCCTATTGCGTGCAGAGGGACTTTGAAAGACAACCGTTTATCCCGCCTCTCAGATTGAGCCCTGCCAATGGTGAGTTCCCAGACCCAACATCTTGATGTCGGTCTGGCTTGTCAGGCTAACTTGATGGCGGATCTGGTGAAGAAGCTGTCAGAGATCAAAATACTGATTTTGAAGATGTTGAAAATGATAGTTTTGAGAATATGTTTGAGATGAATATGAGGCAGATGCTGAATGAACTGAAATGAGCTCTGATGAGGACAGTGATGATGGTATAAAACATCTGCTCAATCTGAACCCTTACAAGCTCGAAAAGATAACAAAATATGATTTATTTTATTCTTCTGTAATCATTACTCTAATATCACGAGAGTTTTATATTATCAGGACAGGTAGAGGTCCATCTGTGTTAGACCCCGATATGTAATAATGATCAGTGAAATATTCATGGATTTAAGGGTTAAAATAAGAGGGATCATACATTTAATGTGTTCTTTGCTTATTTTGTTCTGCCCTGAAGAACCTATTTGACATAACATATATTAAAAAACAAAACAAAAATTACAATTACATAAAATTACAATTACATACAATTTATGAATTACATAAAATCCTGTTCAGAAGACTGTATACGGTTCTTAATAAAACTCCTCATGCATCGACTTTGTGATTAGGAGTAAGCTGCGTGAAGCAGCTTCTTTAGGGCAAAATAAACAAAACAATAATTATAAATAAAAAAATGCCAGACACCTTACAGATGCCGCAAGGTTTAAGTGAACTTATGAGCACAAAAATCATATGTGATGTGAATTTGTGTTCAGATAAATGGGGTGGATGTCCAGAACCGAGAGGAAGCCGTGGCCATCCTGACCAGAGAGAACAGCACCAACATCTCTCTGCTACTGGCACGACCAGATATTGAGGTGAGACTCACCTTGAATGTATAAACAACCCTATATTTGCAGTCAGATATGATCGCTTGATTCAATTAAGTTAATCGCTTTCCTATAGGATTTTCTTATTGCAGCAGGAGAAGTTCAAATGAGAAACATGTTTTCTTATTGTCTTTTGAATTGTTTCACGGCACCCAGTCTTTATCTCACCACATTCACATTTAGAGCGCAAACTCATAGAGTAACTCAAGTTAATATAATTTCTTTTGCTGTGAGGCTGTAGATTTAGTGGCAGCACTGGACGAATGTTAAAGTATTACTGAATCTATTAATGGCAACTGATTTGAGTGTATTATGGCCTGCTTATTCAAGCGGTAACAGAAAAATGTGTTAGTGTACAGGTGAACACATGGCTTTGTTCTGTTCTCTGTTTACAAATGAAAGCCGACAGAAAAGGGCAGAGTAGGACAAAAAACCCAGACGAGGAAATAAATGGAGAGGAGAATGGAAGAGGGAAAAAAACACATGGAGAGATGAGGACACATGGAACTGGTTTGGCAGTCTTTTGTTCTACTCAAGGTCACACTTTAGAGAAAGAGACACACTTAGTACATCCCATAATACACAACCTCAAATCAGTGAGTCCCCCTGTCCATTCTGTCGGTTGTGTTCAGAATGAAATGGTAGCTGAACACTGTAGTATACACTATATACGGTCTAGTCTTTTTGTTTAGTATGCATACAAGTAGGGATTATTCCATGATAAACATTTCAAACAATATAACATGACCACATTACACTATGTTAAGTGAGTGAGATGCAATTTTGTATAAAACATCTTAATATTGGCAGTGTGAGCAAATAATGAACGAGTTTCATCCATCACACTGAAATTGAAGGCATTCTCGTTCTCAGCTTGACAGATGTAAATAAAATCAGGTGACAAAGCTACAACAGACTAAAGAGAACGAGAATCAAAATCAACAGACTAGTTTAAATAAAGACAAAAATGATGTCTCAATATCTTCACACTGTGAGCGAGTCCCAAACCTCATGGTCTGTCAACACGCTTTAACAACCAGATTTATCATCTTTAGCCTGTGTGGAAGCCATAGCAACAGTCCGTATCCCACTGGTAAATATTTAAATAAAACATAATGCAAACCCCCGAGGAATCACCCAGTTCATGAATACAAATAGACCACATCAACATTTGAAGTCTGAGGCATGTTTATGAAGTTCATTTAGCATGATGCTATATGACACTGTACAAGAAAAACAAGGTAATTAAAAGCTAAAAAAATGCATCTAATTTGCATATAATAATCATGATAAACTGATGAGGATTTTGAACCCAGAAAGACAGATATTTATTTGTGTTTGATATAACATACATGTCTATAGCCAATGGAGATGAAAAAGCTTCATGTACACCATTGGTCTGAATAAAACCCATTTGGGTCCAGTCCATCTTTAATTGAATTCAGTGTTTTCCTCTAGAACTCTGTCAGACATATTCATAGGGTTTGGCACAAAGTAAAAGTCTAATTGAGATTCTTTAAAAACAGTTTGAGGAAAATCATTGAAACAAGAGATGAGAATAAGAACTAATGAAGAGCGAATGGCCATTTGGGAAGTAGTCACTGATTCTATAGTTTTAGGATTTGGGGTCAGTAGCACACAAGTGTGTGTGTGTGTGTGTGTGTGTGTGTGTGTGTGTGATTGTATGTTATGGAAGCTCCAGATGGTGTGTGAGCCCTTGGGCCAGTATATTCCCCAGCACAGGTGGCTCATTTGAGAAACCTCTCACGTTTAAATGTCTCCTACAGCAGATGGGAAAAGACCCTACAATCAGTTACAGCACCCATACTTGGGCTTACATAGACAAACACTGCCCTCTGCTGTTCAAACAGGGACATTTTAATGTGTTTGCTGCTGTTGACCAATCAGAATCAGCTTTTTTAGGCAAGATTCTTGGCATACATTGCCTACGCTGAAGAAGAGGTTCTATATAGAACCCTAAAGGGTTCCGTCAGACGCTTCATATATAGAACCTTTTAGGGCTATCATCATGTGATCATTTGTGACCTGTGCTGGCAAAATGAATCGCAATGAGCACATTTTCAAAAATGAGGTATTTTGACATTTTCTATTTAAAAAAACTACAAAATGAGGTATGATTTGTATAAATAGGACAAAAAACACCAGATTTGGCACACACCAAGTCAAAACCCATATTTATAGGGAAAAAAAACGTTTTCCCCCATGGTACCACAATTGTTTGATTAACATTAATGAGACAGACTATATATTATGACCTACAGTACTGCATGGATCTAGATGTTTAAGACTTTTCTTGGTATAAAGGGTTTTCAAATTGAGTCAAGAGTTCAAATATATAAAGTATTTTGCTAATTAGATTTTTTCTTCCTGTTTTCTTTCATTCCAAATCTTCATTCTTGGAAGAATGAGGCTGATGATTTGGATTTGGAGTTGAGTGTGGGCCTGGATCTAGAGGACTTGGAAAATGCCTCTAACTTACCCAGCCCTCAACACCAAAGGAAAGCTAGCTCCTTGCTGAGTGACATCAATGGGATCAGAGCTGTTCGGCCCAACTTGTGGCACACTGCACTCAATAATAGCCAGGAGCTGGACAGTGGGGTGGGTCGCACAGATGAAAGTACTCGCTGTGAAGAGTCCTCTGAGCTGGCGGATGATCCCACCAGTGCATGCACAACCAATGCCACCAACACACCCGGCAGTTTGCGCAAGTTCCGCGCTGCTCAGCACGGATGGGAATTCCATTACAGCAACGACTCGCTGCTGGGGCCAGATGGGGTGGGAGTGGTGGATCACGGGGTTCCTGAAACACTCGGCTCAGTGACCAGCAGAGTGCTGATGCCAGGTTTAACTGAAGAGGAACATGAACGTTACCGAGAGCTACTGGAGCTCCGGTGCCTTTACGAGAAGAATGGAAATGCACTTCTTCTTTTGGATGGGAGGAACCATGGTGCAGATTTTGCAGGAGGAGGTGTTCCTGTAGACATGAATTGTAATGAGAGCCTGATGCAGCATGAGATTGCCCTACTAGATGAGGAAATACGTCACCTGGAGTTTAAGTGGCGCAATGTTTTGCGGGCTCAAAAGATGCATCAGTTGCGCCAACGCTGCCTAAAGGTCTGGCCAGCTGATGAAGAGGACGATGAAGAAAAAGGAGCAAAGGCAAGGTGTGGAGGTGCAGAGGCGATCCACCATGAACTGTCAGACATCAACGAGATCCCGGAGAGGGAACGCTCTGATAAGGAGAGCACAAGCGCCTATAATACTGGTGGGGAAAGTTGTAGAAGCACACCTCTGGCAAGTGAACGACACCCTTCACCCTCAGCAGCTGGAGATTCCAGTGCTTCTGCAACCATGCGACCTCGGACGCCACGTCACAGAACAAGCACGAGTAGAGATAAGAATCTAAACGTACCTCCATCAGATGCCAAGAAAAAAAGTGAAGAACCCGGGGACAACAGAAACTCTAATCCAGCAACAAGGATTCGGTCGTTATCTCGTAATGGCGGCGGCAGTAGGAAAGGCTTGGATGGAGCACGAAGGGGGTCCCAGGCAAATGGGACTCTAACTACTGGGATAGTGAAAGGGGGAAGGAGTGCAGAAAACAGTCCGTACCTTTCCCGACGTCACTGCAGTACCACGCTGCCTCAACGCTACCAGAGTTGCATGCAGTTGAGGGACATGTCTACCATTGACAGTCCAGAAGTTTGGGACACCAATGAACAGATTCCTACTCACTCCAGCACCATAACTTGTGCAAACAGAGAATCCACAGCTGCTCCTGCAACTTTGATTATGCCAAATACGCTGCCTCCATCTTCACCTCGAATGGAGTGGAAGGTAAAGATCCGCAGCGACGGCTCACGCTATGTGGCCAAACGTCCGGTAAGAGACCGCTTGCTAAAGGCTCGCGCCATGAAGATTCGGGAGGAGCGCAGTGGGATGACCACGGACGATGATGCGGTAAGTGAAATGAAGATGGGACGCTATTGGAGCAAGGAGGAACGCAAACAGCAGCTTTTGAGAGCTCGTGAGCAACGGCGACGCCGCGAGTTCATGATGCAGAGCCGACTGGACTTCATGCGAGAGAAAGAGAAGGAGCAAGACTCTGGACCCCAGGGACAGGCTTCCATACTCGAGCTCAGCCAGAAAAAGAGTATGAAGAAACGCAGCCGACGCATCCTAGACAACTGGATCACCATTCAGGAGCTCCTGGCTCATGGGACCCGTTCAGTAGATGGAAAGAAAGTGTACAACCCTTTGCTCTCCGTGACCACTGTTTGATAACTGGAGCAACATGAAAAAGGAGGATATTTGGATTACAAAGTTTACCAATGATATGCGGCTGTCTGATAAACATGCCTAGCAGTTTAATTGAGAAACAATGAGGATGAATATAAATGTACAAAGACAAGTACAAGACAGAAAGGCAAAATGTCAAATGAATGTACATTTTTCATAATTAACATGAACTCTGGGACCAGCGCTCTGTTCCTATAAATTGTTTTTATGCTTGAAATTTCAGACTGTTACAATGCAGTGGTGGTCTTGAGCATTTCCAAACCAGATTAATACATTCATTTCTTTCATAAACACTTTTTAATCTAAGAACATTTAATGAGAAGTGAAAAACAGAGCAACCAAAATTCATTCAAGTCCAATTCAGGGGCCTGTTGCATAATCATCTTAGATTAGTATTACAAGTTAGTCATGTCACTTTTTTTCAAGAAGACTAGTCCTAACTACTTTAAAAATCATACATATATAAGGTAATTCTATAATTGCAGGTACATTTGGTGTCCAATAAATTTTTTTTCAAATGGTTATATTTTTTAAATGATTTCGATGATTTGTTACTTATTGTCATGGATCACAAGATGTTACAGGCCATAACAATATAATATTTTCTGTCTTATATAGCTGAAAATCATGATTTCTTGTTGTCCGAATTAGTGTATTTTTACATGATATATTGCGTAATCAAAATATTTTTTACTTTTCTTTTGTTGATCTTTCATACATTTTATCTATAAAAGCCCTAAACAGTCATTTTCACTAATTCTACAACACTAAATTGTTTAAAAATAATGTATGGAACTTAAAAACGTGTCCATAAATCTTATGTTACCGTACCATACTTTGCCTTTAAATTGGTGGATGTATCTCCCACAACTATGTAAAGATACAGGAAATGATGTCACTTTCCCTCACTGATAAGATCTGAAGCACTGAAAGGCATGAGTGCTCTCTTTCTGAGAAAATATTTTAGTCTTTCAATTAAGTTCTTACACTAAGAATTATTTTGTAAAACGTAAAAATTGTTACCACAATATCAAAAGGAATTTATCCCTGATCAGACAGTGGGTTGTTTAAAAGTCTTTTAATCATGATTTCAATGGTGCCATGTGCTCTTAGCATTTATGCTAGCAAATGGAGTTGAAAATTGTCAATCCTTTTACCGTCAAATGTTATTTCTACACATTGCCTAATTTGTCTGTAACAGAGTTGACAAACAATACTAAGAAATTACTTTTTCGCTAAAAAAAAAGTAACTTGTGTTTGGCAAGCACTGAATTATTAAAATTTAATACGTTTTCAATAAGATAACTTCACAAAATGTATCTCCAATTATAGAATCATATATATATGATTGAAAACATTTATTTTATTTATTTATTTTTGAGAAAGAAAAGACCACTAACCCCTTGGCTAACTTCTAGTAGTTGGTCAGAAAAGTTAAGTCTTGTGTTTATGAAACTGGCCCCAGATCTCGTGTAATAACCCAGTTAACCTGGTGATTGGTTATGAATGTGCTGCTGTTGTTTAGGCACAATATGTGTGGTTTTCTTCACTGGTAAAAATAAGAAAATAGCAAAAGCACAATTATGAACAACAAAAAAGAATGAGCCATTACTTGTTGACGGTTAGTTGATTTCACAATTTTAGAAGCACATGAATCATTTAACAAAAGCAGGCAAATACAAAATACAGAAAGCAACAAAGTTTCAGCACACAAATATTGGCACAACGGTAATGTCAAACATTGACATTGTCCAAAGAAAAACATATCTGATTGTACATTTTTCAACCCTCAAAGAAATAACTCTGACATTATCATCACTATTTTGTTGTCAGCCTGCAAAATCACATTTAAAACGTTTTTTCTGATATTGTAAAAAAAAAAAAAAAAAAAAAAAAAAAAAAAAAAGTGCATGTTGTTGTCTGGGAAATATTTAAACTGTTGTGTGAAACTGTCGAGTGAAATTGTTGCTGTGTCTTCTGTAATACAGGACATTAATATACTGTGTCCAAATGTTCATTTAACACCTTAAAATGGGGGAATTTCTGCTCCTAAATGTTTTTGAATAAAACTTTTGCAACTTAAAGATCTCCTGTTATTTGCACAAAATACTTAAAATGTAATCAAACTCACACAATGCCTTTAACAAATTCATGTTTGTGTACATTTTTGGATAAAAAAAGACATGACGCTGGATATCATCTCTTCATTTATTGGATGTACAATTATGAAAAATAATAATCATAAAAAGACTGGAAGCCCAAGATTATTTACAATCGTTCTCTTTGATTCTGTGGCAAGGTCTCTCAGAGATACCATTGTCAGTCTCATGCTCGCTCACACCATGATATGTTGAGCTTTAAAAAGACGTTCCTCTCTAGATATGACAAAAACATGACCAAAAAGTAAACAAAGAAAAAAAAAAAATACATACAGTACATACATATACATATATATATATATATATATATAGAGAGAGAGAGATATCTATAAAAGCATAATCATTCAAGTATCAAAAGACAGACCACCCAGGATTACTTTACAATCCAATATTGTTTATATTTTAATCATTTAGCCATGAATATGATCCGAACTGTCACCGTTGTATTCGCTAATGTGATTAGTTGTGCAAACACTGCGGCTGTTACAGGTGCTAGCATTAGCATCTGCTTGTATTTAGCACTGTACCCATTTTTAACGTACCATGTTAAAAATTAAGAAAAACAAAAAACAAAATAAAAAGTACCAGACTTAAAATCCTTTGTAAACTAGGGCTAAATGCACATAGGAATATTTCCCATCTAAACTCATATTTATGCATTATTATCTACACAAAATATAAGCACAGGTTTGTCTATGACGGATGAATATGCAAATTTAAATCATTTTTTTTTCGACATACCCTGCTTTCTGCAACTTAATCATTAAAAGGAAGGAGACAAACAGTTCCATTAAGAAACTCTACACATAAAAACAACTCGCTGTTGTTTGTAGTGTCACATTACGCCATAATTGTATTAGAAATCACAGTATACGTGTAAAAGTCACTACAAGTACCAAGAGCTGGACTGTACCATTCTCATGCCATCATAAAGTTATTAACTAAATCATAATAGTGTACCATAAGACGTCACGACACAGAGTATCTCCCATTTTGATATTTTCCTATTGAAACTCGTACCGATTCAATACCGAACTCGTTCACATTCCTTATGTTTGAATTGTCTTGCCAATATTGTTTCGATGAACAGACATTGGTACTAAAGCGTGTCGGTCACCCGACTTGAAACACTGACAGTAAGAATCAAACATCTCAACTTACATTGATCTGAGTTGGACATCAAAAGACAAGACTGAACTCTCTAAATCAGTGTTTTGCTGAACTGGAATCAGTGTTTCTAACTTACTGTTTTATTTTCGAAGTTATCAGACAAAATAAAAGCATCTATTTGTGAGATGAAAGACCATCAGTTTAGACGACAAAATCACAGACAAAACAGGAGTGTGAAGACTGTCGTTTCACAATGAAAGTAAAACAAAACTCGACAGAAATCATGTCAACACTGGCTCTTGTTATCGCGCGCGAATACAGTGACTGCTGCGTGTTTATAAGTCTTTGAACACGTCTGAAATCTGATAAAAGCAAGATGTTTTTCAAAGGTTTTGTGAAGTGCGGGAGCGTTAAAACAGTGTGCGAGCAGAGCAGCAGACGGGACATTATTGTCGGTCTTTGGCTCGTGTGTTTAGGGTGAAAACCTGGAGCTGAATGGGAGCAGTTCACAGCAGGCGTGGGTAGTGTTCCCACACTTACATATAACTATATAAACACACACACACACACAAAATACAAGTGATGTTTCATCCACAGTCATGCTGTCATTGGCATCCCAACTTTCCTTTCTGTTTGGCATCCGACACACTGGTCAGCTACAGGGAGACATACACACACAGGGATTAAAACAAATCAAACAAATAAAATGTGGGATCTAGTTAACATGCTAATACCATTTACAACAGATATGAGAAAAGAAGAGGTGAAAAAAAGAAAGATGCTGTAATACAAATCACTTTCCCCCACAAAATCTTCTCCGCTTTGGGCCCTAAAGAGTGGCTAATCAAAACCCGTCTTGATATTTTAGGCTGCCGGACTAGAAATCATATTAGAGCACGGTAATTTTTTCCAGTTTAACGTGTTAAAAATATTTAACGCAATTAACGCAGCATCCGTTTTTCTGTAATCCTTTGGCTAGCGTTACATTATATGATCACGCTCTTATTCATGCAAATGCTTTTAAACCGTTCAAGCAGGACAAGATTGAAGAGAACGCGCTGTCTGTGAATGTCCTGACTATGTGACACACCCGACGCACAGAAAGACGTGCGCCAGTATTGTGTGCACAAACCAGAAACACAGAGTATTCTCCTAAGTGCATCTTAAATTAGTCAAATAACGTTTTAAATGAAGGTAAAGAGTTGTAAGAAAATGAGATGTGTGTGACAGCGCGTCAGACCTGCGTCATGTTCGGCGGCGGCAGATCTTAAAGTGACAGCAGCCTAATAAACCAGTTACTGTGATGCCTGTCATTAATGTCAATCAAAGAACAAAGCTAACAGAGAAAGGTGTAGCTTTAATAAGCATTAATCTATAGTTCATTTATAATTTATACAGTACAGACTGTTTGATAACTTTATTCAATTTCTGAATATTTCCTAAAAGTTAGACAGGTATGAAGGCCACAGGTAAATATGACATTTATTATAATGGGTTTATGTGAAGATTGTTTTATGTTCACTTCAATTAAAAGTTGTTATATTTTTTGAAGCATAATAAATGTTAAAAATGTAATTGATGGATTATTCAATTACTGAAATACACTGTAATGTTGAATGGCTATAATTAATGTTAAAATTGGGGTGGGGGAAGGGAATCATATTCATAGAGACATCAGTATTAGTATCAGTGATACTGGCCTTCATTCATACAAAATATTTAAAATATTGCCTTTATGTCGTTTCTACATTAATTTGGATATTAACTGTGAAATTATTACATTATAAAATGTATTCAAAACATAAGTGTTTTTAAATTAGATTAATCACAGAATTTTTTTTTTTTTTTTTTAAATCAATTGAAAGCACTAAATCATTCATTACCATTAGCTGATGTATGTTCTGCCCAGTCCCAGCCAACTGAATAATCTACAATATTCCATCTGAATATCCTGTTTCACTCAGAAATACATCAGATTAAAATAGGATACTAATGACGGTGACTTCAATTACGCATATATATACACTCACCTAAAGGATTATTAGGAACACCATACTAATACTGTGTTTGACCCCCTTTCGCCTTCAGAACTGCCTTAATTCTACGTGGCATTGATTCAACAAGGTGCTGAAAGCATTCTTTAGAAATGTTGGTCCATATTGATAGGATAGCATCTTGCAGTTGATGGAGATTTGTGGGATGCACATCCAGGGCACGAAGCTCCCGTTCCACCACATCCCAAAGATGCTCTATTGGGTTGAGATCTGGTGACTGTGGGGGCCATTTTAGTACAGTGAACTCATTGTCATGTTCAAGAAACCAGTTTGAAATGATCCGAGCTTTGTGACATGGTGCATTATCTTGCTGGAAGTAGCCATCAGAGAATGGGGACATGGTGGTCATAAAGGGATGGACATGGTCAGAAACAATGCTCAGGTAGGCCGTGGCATTTAAACTATGCCCAATTGGCACTAAGGGGCCTAAAGTGTGCCAAGAAAACATCCCCCACACCATTACACCACCACCACTAGCCTGCACAGTGGTAACAAGGCATGATGGACCAATGTTCTCATTCTGTTTACGCCAAATTCTGACTCTACCATCTGAATGTCTCAACAGAAATCGAGACTCATCAGACCAGGCAACATTTTTCCAGTCTTCAACTGTCCAATTTTGGTGAGCTTGTGCAAATTGTAGCCTCTTTTTCTTATTTGTAGTGGAGATGAGTGGTACCCGGTGGGGTCTTCTGCTGTTGTAGCCCATCCGCCTCAAGGTTGTGCGTGTTGTGGCTTCACAAATGCTTTGCTGCATACCTCGGTTGTAACGAGTGGTTATTTCAGTCAAAGTTGCTCTTCTATCAGCTTGAATCAGTCGGCCCATTCTCCTCTGACCTCTAGCATCAACAAGGCATTTTCACCCACAGGACTGTCGCATACTGGATGTTTTTCCCTTTTCACACCATTCTTTGTAAACCCTAGAAATGGTTGTGCATGAAAATCCCAGTAACTGAGCAGATTGTGAAATACTCAGACCGGCCCATCTGGCACCAACAACCATGCCACACTCAAAATTGCTTAAATCACCTTTCTTTCCCATTCTGACATTCAGTTTGGAGTTCAGGAGATTGTCTTGACCAGGGCCACACCCCTAAATGCATTGAAGCAACTGCCATGTGATTGGCTGATTAGATAATTGCATTAATGAGAAATTGAACAGGTGTTCCTAATAATATAATTAATCTTTCATGTCTATGTATTTATATTTATGGTCATTCTACTTCACCCACAGGCTTTATAACGGGATAATGATCAGGAGACTGGACTCAATCAGCTCCCTAGGTCATGAATCATTATATTGTGTACATGAATTCAGGCACTGATAAGGACAGTAAGGACCCTGACTCACTACAGATTGGGACACTGATGATAACATGACAACATCCTCGTTGTAAAACATTACGTGTGGTGAGTTGGCTCACGTGATTTGTGTTTGGCACTTCAGAACTTCTGTTAAGGGAACATAGTGAGCATTGATGCTCCCTGGTTTTCACCGTGCATTGTGGGACTTTTTAGGGTAGCGAACGTTTCAGTGCACTGGAAGGATTTTGCGATTGAGACCGAACTTAAAATGGCCGACTCTGATCAATGCTAGCCCTTGGGGTCCAAAGGGATGGGATTTTGAGGAGATAACTGAATAATGCACAACAGAAGAAGCAGATTGACGTAAAGGGAAAATGAGAAAACTTTCAGGATGAAGAGAGAGAGAGCAGCAGGCAATATAGGGAGATGTTAGAGTGGATGATCATAGGTCAATAAACACAACCTTAGCCTTTATACTCATCTCTGTATAACAGTCCTTACTGTAAAAGGATGCAACAAATAAAACTGGCTGCCAGTGTGTCATCATATGAAAGCCAATTTCTGCCACACAAAGAAAATCGTGCTTCGGAAAATCGAAATTACGAGATACTAAGTTCATATTCATAAGATAATTAAGAGGTTAAAAAGTAAATTATGAGATAAAAGGTCATAATTAGGATGTAAAGTCATAATTATGACCAAAATATGACTTGTCATATGACTTCTCAATTTCGACTGGTCAATTTCAACTTTTTGAGAACATTATTTCAGCTTTTTATATCATTTATGATTTAGTAAGTCAAAATAATTCTGAGAAGTCAAAGTTGTCAATTTTTGATTTAGTACATCAATTTCAACATGACAGTTTTGACTCTTCACAATTATGGCATACTACCTCATGAAAATGATATAAAAGCTGAAATTATGAGATGTGTCAACTATGATTTACTAAAGCATGTTTTTTTGTTTCTCTTGTGGCGGAAGGGCTTCCATATAACCATAATATATGCGGTGACATTTAGTTTTCCCCTGATAGGTGGTATGTATTTGTAAATGCATCCATATTTTACACGATCGCATGAGAATCTTTAAGGCTTGTGAAGAATCTATGAGCATAATTCCACCTTTAAATCCCTAAGACAAGAAAAAGGCAAAACAGCATTTCTAAACCTTAATGGCATTTGATCTTGGACAAACCCACATTTACTACAACACTGATTTTAGTCTGCTTGTGCATGTACCACCTGATAAAGTCTATAATGAGCAGTCGATCACTTTACTTTGATTCCTTGACATCAGACACATTTTGATCTGGTTGGTTCAGACATTTAGGCCCAGCCTGGTCTGTTAACTCAGACTTAAGACAACACATCATATCACAGTGCTAAACGCAAATCGATATACTGGCAGCAAAATTGCATTTACAGTGAGGTACTTTAATCCCAATTCAATTAACTTCTAATGTACTTAAGGGTAGCTTTTGCCAGCTGTCTAGTGTCCCATCAGTATGTTAGGATGGAGAGAATCATCTATTAGATGTGCATAGTAACATAACAGGACTAATAATAATCCATCTAGTCCTCACAGTCCATAATAACATTTTTAGATGCCAGTACAGTAAGTTAGCTAAAAGAACCCACACAACTGCAAACAATGCTTAACATCTGATAACCTACTCGCACTTTCCATGAAAAAGGGTACAAAATGGGGCTTGACCCTTAAGGTGAACCTGATTTCAACAAGTGCAGCATGTTCCTGGATCAACATCTTTGTTGATCCTGAAACAACCAATCAGATTTGAGGGACAAGTTTACAGTTTATGTCAAGTTTAGACTTACAACCAAGGGTGAGGTGCTTCTACATCAATGTTATTCACCATCATCTCCCTCTGATTTTAGGGATATCTTATGGATAGGTTTAGGACAACATTTTCAGACAAAAATCCAGGAACATGTCTTGCATGGCAAAATCACGGTGACCAAAATGTAGAGAACTAGTTCACCCATTAATTACTCACCGTCATGTCTTTCCAAACCCGTAAGACTTTCGTTCTTCTCACAAATGAAGATCTTTTTGATGAAATCTGAGTGATTTCTGTCCCTCCATTGACAGTCTACGCAACTACCACTTTCAAGCCATAGAAAGGTAGTATAGACATTAGACGACATAAAACATGTTGGAGATTCATATTCTTTTTTTTTTTGCGCAAACAAAGCACTTGCGCATCTACATAAAACTGAGGTTAAACCACTGGAGTCTCATGGATTACTTTAATGTCTTACTGGGCCTTGAAAATGGTAGTTGCGAATGCTGTCAATAGAGGGACAGAAAGCTCTCAGATTTCATTAAAAAGATCTTCATTTGTGAGAAGAACGAAAGTCTTACGGGTTCGGAAAGACATGACGGTGAGTAATTAATGGGTGAACTAGTTCTCTACATTTTGGTCACCGTTATTTTGCCATGTAAGACATGTTCCTGGATTTTTGTCTGAAAATTGAGTCCTAAACCTATCCATAAGATATCCCAAAAATCAGAGGGAAATGATGGTGAAGCGTGACGGAGCGTGTTTTTCCATTCCAACTGTGCTACTTTTCCATTGTTTTTCAAATGTAAACGTGCTAGACGGACATCTTTAACCATAGAGACAGAGCGACACGCGTCATAATCTGAAAACCACGCCCACCGGGGGGGAAACAAACCAGCCGTCTCCATTGACTTTGTATTGCGTGAAGCGGCCTCCTTGTCGTTTCTGACTTGTAACAAAAAAAAAAAAGAAAAAATGTCTAAAGGCTGATATGTGACAAGGTGTACAGCAAACAAGCTTAAAAACACGGAACCAAAAACCTAGAAGTTTTTATAAGCTGTTGACCAAAAACACAAGCGTTTAAGGACTCAAAAGTGGATACAGACAATTGAGACAGAGCGTGACATGTTATATTACACTGAGAACTACGCCCACTGGAGGAGAACATGATCAGTGACAGGAAATAGAATATATAAAAAACACATCTGGATATTTGACTTAACAGTGACAAAATGTTTACTGCACACATAGGCATACTGAGGCATACTGAGTGTCAGGATCCCAAAATGTACCCATTCTTCCTGCTGATGCTTCACGTCTTATTGCCTCGATCCACTTTTGTCTCCTTAAACGCTCGTTTTTTTTGGGGTCGACAGCTTATAAAAACTTAGTTCTGTGTTTTTAGCTTGTTTGCTGTACACCTTGTCACATATCAGCT
This sequence comes from Paracanthobrama guichenoti, assembly GCA_018749465.1. Classification (NCBI taxonomy): domain Eukaryota; kingdom Metazoa; phylum Chordata; class Actinopteri; order Cypriniformes; family Gobionidae; genus Paracanthobrama; species Paracanthobrama guichenoti. The sequence continues at coordinate 18,864,246 of CM031965.1, forward strand.
TTTAGACATTGTTCTGTTTTTTGTTATAAGTCAGAAATGACAAGGCGACCGCTTCACGCAATACAAAGTCAACGAAGAGCGTGTGCGTGTGGGCTGTTTTTAGTGATTGAAATACTGCGGCAGGTGCTGTATATGGATCACAAGTGCATAATCTTGTTCACATATTTTAGTTTTAAGATGGAAATTTGACAGGCTTGTGCTGCAGGTCAATGGAGTTCAATGGAGAAAAAAATTATTTATGTGGTGCGTGTGCTTTAAAAAATAAATAATTTAATAAATCACATTTATAAAAAAATAACAATATAGAATAAAATAAAGATTCTGTAGAAATGGTCCAAATGATGTAAAATAAAAAATAAAAAAATGGAGTAAATACACTGCACTCAAATTGTGGGACACAACTAAATATGTTTTGGTAGTTAACATAGTTAATAGGTAATTAATGCTTTAAGTTAATTAAAACGCTGTACTAATTTAACTGTTGGATACCGCTGTCCATGCGGTGTTATTTTTATGTTATATTATGTAATTTGTGCCTATATTAAGACACCAAAATGTACCATATTCATGGAAAGTGCCTCTAACGTAATCCTTGGCGGTGCTTTTTTGATTTGACGCTACATGTTTAGTGAAGTCCAGGCGTTTTAGCTCAAACTGAAGAGGAGGAAGAGGAAGTCTTCATCAGTGTCTCATTGCGGTCGACGTCTGGCAGAGACGAGCACCACAGAAGGGAGGAAAAGAAAGAAAAACTAGTTAAGAGAAAAAACTCAGTGTGAATGATGGAGGTAGAGTCCTTTGAGCAGATTGGAGTAGGAAATGTTAGTTTCTTCACGTCTGAGACAGGAAGGTTAAATGACAGTACTGATGAGATGTTCTGGTCCTCTTATACTTTGGTTTCGGGCCAGTTATGATACAACTACAGGCTCCTAAAAGTGGGCGGCATTACCTGCATGAACTTAAAGGGCTACGTCAGAACAGAGAATCGTGAGGACGGTGGGAAATGCGTTTGTTCGAGCGAGATTGGAGGTTTGTATCAGCCGAGTAAGGCCTCAGGAAAGGGTTGTTGGACAGCCAGAGCACAACTAGGCTTTGGGACTGTGTGAGACAGACAGAGAGAAGAAAAAGGTGAATGGATAGGTGGCTTCCGTGTGGAGGAGAGCAAGGAGGAAGGAGTTCGGTCATGTCGGCAAGGGGAGGTCAGAGTCTATCTAGAGAGTGAAGGCACAGAGCAAAAGGAAAAGGTGTGAGGGGGGCGGGACGTGGAGGAGAGGAACGTCCAATCAGAATATGGTGGTCTCGTACTTGGTGCTGACGGTGCGCTTGGGATCTTTGGAGTCCAGGATCCAGGACGCACTGCTCTGACCGTGAGCGTCCACCTCCAGCGCTTCCACCTGAAAGAGTAGAGTATCGAAGAACCATCAATACCACGTCAGAGCTTTATGAAACACTAGAGATAGGGGATCAAAAGCTTTCACTCTATTTTACAGTACATGCACTTACATTGCACTTAACTAGGAAAGTACTTGATATAAGGTAACTACTTGTGTTAAGGTTAGGTTTAGGGGTAGGTGGTTAGAATGGAAGCCCGTTTCCGCTATAAAAAATAAAGAGTAATTTCCTCACACAATTGCGAATTATAAAGTCACTTTTTTTCTCAGTCAGAATTCTGACTTTATATCACACAATTGTGAGAAAAAAGTCAGAATTCTAAGATAAAAAGATAAAAAGTCGCAATTACTCTTTCTTTTTTTTATAGCGGGCTTCCAGAGGTTAGTACCTAGTTATTATCCAGTTATAATAAGTACATAATATGCATGGAGAACAGGACTGTAAAATAGTGCTACCAGTCAAAATCTTCAAGTTTTTTGACAAGTGTATTCAACCCAGAATATTCCTTTACAAAATATTAAAAATAGAAAATCTTTAGTGACTTATAAAAGGACCCCATATTACATCTAAATACAGTTGAAAGGTTTGGGGTCAGAAAGATTTTCAGAAGTCTCTTCTGCTCATCAAGACTGCATTTATTAAATCAAAAATACAGTAAAAACGTTAAGCTTTTTTAAACTTTAAAACAACCATTTCTATATGAATATATAGTAAAATGTAATTATTATATTCCTGTGATCAAAGCTGAATTCATCATCATTCCTCCAGTCTTCAGTGTCACATGATCCTTCAGGAATCATTCTATGATGATTTGATGATCAAGAAATATTTCTGATTATTATCAATGGTATAAAAACAGCTGTGATGCTTCATAGTTCTCTAGAAACAATTTTTTTTCAGGATTGAATGATGAATAGAAAATAAAACAATAGCATTTATTTAAAATAAGTCTTTTTTTTATCATATAGAGATATATATACATGTACCAGCAGGGGGCTCCAAAGCACTAAGTACAGTCAAACCTAAAATTATTCAGACACCAGATATAATGTTTTACTAGTGGGTGCAGGACACTATAGTTCATTTAGTGAGGGTAGCAAAATAAAGTAAACTGTGACATATTATACCCAACAATCCTTCATACAATGGACTACCAGTAATATTTATAAAAATTGGGACCAAAATTATTCAGACACTTGTTTTTGTCTTTAATTGCGAAGCCTGACGTCGTAATTCTCCGATTCTAGTCCGAATACGAGTCTGATCCTGCTCCATTGGGCTGTGATTATGGGGTGTGTTTCAACCCAACCAGGAAAGAAAACGCCTCTGCACGCAATTGGATAGACCTACAACCAATCAGAGTAAGCAATGGAGTAAGTGACGTAGGTTGAGCGACGCATAGCAGTAGTGGGAAGTTTGGATCATTTTACAGACTCGGATCTTTGAATCAAGTTCAGCAAAATGAACAAATCTTTTTTCCAAGTCATTTCGTTCATTTCAGCAGAATATGATTAAAATATCACGTTAAATTCTCCAGCACATCTAGTTCTTATGCAAACGTTGATCACATTTAGAATAAAAAATGAATTATAAGCTAATGCAGACAAGGCCAAACTTTAAGAAATGATTCATTAATTGCTTAGCTGGGTCTTCAGGCAATGCAGTCTGTTAGTTCACCTCACCTCCGAATCCGAGTCATTCTCTCTTTTGCCACTTCACATTTAATCACGTCTGTTCCCTGGAAAGATTAGTACACCTCTCCTGTCTTCGGGTTCGAGTCGTTAGTTCCGTCATCAGTGTCTGATCTGGACCGGGACCGCCTCATATGTAATGAATACAGTCCCGAAAACTGCATGATTTGTTTTGATTAGTTGATTAGTTCACCTCTCGAGTCTTCGGGTTCGAGTCATTCGTTCACCAACTCACAGCCCCATAGGCTGAATGCAGAGGATCCTGTCCAGAACCAATGGCATGTAGCGCATGCACAGTCGACACAAAATGAACAAATCGCTCTCCGAGACAACTCGTTGTTCCCGAGTTATTTTTAAGATTAGTTCAAAAAGAACAAATTCTTCATGAACAACGCTTCACTAACACATAGCTGTCAACAGAACTCAACTGCACGCACGCTGGAAGAAGTAGAAGAAGAAGAGGAGTGTAAACGATCTTTGTCGGTGTTGTAAAAATAATTTCAGAAAACACCGAGTATTTACTAACACAAATAAAAACTATTTGAGAGAAATAGTGAAGGTGAATGCATATACGAACAAGTTCTCCATTTAGGATTAGAATGAATTCAACCCAAGCGCTCTTTGGTGACGCGGATGATTACGTTACTGTTGATCATCTGCCAATCATCGTATAAAGCCCGCCCTGACAATTTGATTGGTCCAAACACCTCCTGTTCGGGTATAGTTGCTCCACAACGGATCAAGTCCAGACCGAGCTTCCTGACCTCAAATGTTGTGGGCGGGGCTAAATTCAGCTGGCATCCAGGCTAACCTTTTACGCCACAGACTGAACAAAATGAAGCATTGCTCGGTAAATGGTTGCCCTAAATTGGTATTATTTAATTGTGTCATTTACATTGAACAGCATAGAACACCTTTCTATCAAAGTTTTCAAGATTAATTTGTTCTGACAGTTTAACTCTGAGTTCTTGTCATATTTTATTACCATTTTCTAAACTATAGTGAATAAACTGATAATGTGAGAAAATGTTGAAGGTGTCTGAATACATTTTGGTTTGACTATATTTGTCAAAGCACTGGTACAAAAAAACGGTTACATTATAGCAGAAGTGGACTAGATATGGATCTGCCAGTAAGTCATAGAAAGGGAGGGACCATGGGAATTGGAGCTACTGAAGTGACAAGGTGAATAAAGGACGAGCTTGATGAAGGAAAGATGGAAACTGAGCAATAGAAAGTGTAAAGAATTAGAACAAGAATACAGCAAGGTGAAGCTGAATTGAGAGACATCTAAACATTAAGCAGTGACTGGACTATAAAGGCAGACACAGACAGATAGATTTCAGGAGGATTATTTGGCTTTAGGACTCAGCAGTGGGTTAATATGTTTTCTGTTTTTATGATTGATCCATCATCCATTTGGCAGAAAATAGAACATCCAACTTTTCAAATACAGAACAAATTATATCAGTCGAATACTTAGGCTGCGTGTCCACCAAAACGCCTCGCTGTGAGCGCTTGAGAGCGTTTTCTCATCGCAGTGTTTCTTTCAGTTGAGACTCTGCTTGTTATGATACGGAATATCCACGGAAGTGTTACTAGCATCTCATTTCACAGGTAGTTTGTTTCTGTATTGATTCTATATAAAAATGCCGATACAATGTGAAGTATTTGCTCTGGCTCTTGTTTTAAATAATTTTGTTCTGTTATTATGCTCGTTGTTTTCATCTGTTGCCGTTGTACAAGCCGAATGTGGCGGTTGGTCGGTGTTGTACTTGTCCCGCCCCTCCTCCACTGTGATTGGACGGCTGGGTGAAAAGTGACAGTGATGAGCGCTGCGTTTTATTCGAAGTTGAACATTCTTCAACTCTCTGCGACCGGTTAAAAACGCCGAACACTCAGCGCTTAAACGTGAAATACTCGCTCAGCGCCTCGTTACGCTCATTGCGTTCTAAAAACGTGACGCTCCCATTGAAAACAATTGGACACGCCAGCCAGCCGCGTGAAAAAACACTTTGGTGGACACACGGCCTTATAATGGTCCCATTTTATATTAGGTGGCCTTAACTACTATGAACTAACATTTAAATTAATCATTTGATACAATGCACTTATTGTGTAAATGTTTTTACATTATACTTATATTATTATAATTCTAGCTGTAATTAATTACACTGCTGACCCTTCCCTTATACCTTAACCTTCATCCGTCCCTCGCACTCTGTAACAAATCAGTCCTTCATGGGTCAAAATGACCCAAAGCCCCAAAATATTTTTATTTTCTTTATTTTTTGGTCCAGAAAGCTTATACTGTTTCATCTTTCTAATATATTTTTTTTAATTTTAATGCGATTTTTGGTTTTTATTTTAAATTAGCTACTAGATTTTAATCAATAAATAATATAATTTAAGCTCATTCTAATTCAATTCAAAATAACTCAACATTTCATCCATAACCGTGTTATATCAGCTCAGAATCTCACATTGGGTGTCTCTGCTGACCTCTTGTAGAAAAAGATAATATAAGATGATATTTCATGACTCCCGCCACTAGATGTCCTTATACAGTAGCTCTATATGGAGCGGATGAGCTGTTCCGCTGGGTCCTAAAGTCAGTTTCTCTTCAGTATGCATTCAGATACACATGTAGTTTTAGCATTTTTAGTTAAAATTTAGCATTTTTAGGTTTTTCTATGTGTACTGACTGAAGCACTAAGCATTCCATTCATTCCTAAGGGGGTTAAATTGACCCGCGAAGGAAGGATGTTACGTTTTTTATTTTTAACCACATAAACTCCAAGATTCAAGATTCAAGAGTTTTATTTGTCACATACACAGTTATATACAGAATATACAACCGGCAGTGAAATGTAAACAGGTCCGCTCCATGGACAGTGCAAATTCACAGTTAAAAACACAAGTCTTTGCCTGGCTTTTTTCACCTGTGTCTGAATGTGAGCAGTCCAGGTCAGGTCCTCGGAGATGTTTACTCCCAGGTACTTGAAGCTGCTCACTCTCTCTACTGGTGACCCGCTGATCATGAGGGGGGAGTATGTCCGTTGCTGTCTCTTCCTGAAGTCCACAATCATTTCTTTGGTCTTGCCAACATTCAGAGAGAGACAGTTGTCCTGGCACCATGATGTTAGATGCTCCACCTCGTCCAAGTATGCCGTCTCATTGTTGTTGGAAATGAGGCCCAGGACAACAGTATCATCAGCAGATTTGATGATAGAGGTGGAGCTGTGTGTGGACAAACAGTCATGCGTGTAGAGAGAGTAGAGCAGGGGGCTCAGGACACAGCCCTGTGGAGCTCCCACACTCAGGGTGATGGAGGTGGAGGTGGACTGGCCTATTCTCACCACCTGAGGCCTGCCAGTGAGGAAGTCCTCAATCCAGTGGCAGAGAGAAGGATTCAGGCCGAGATCCAGGAGTTTGGAGGTTAGCTTGGTGGGAACTATGGTGTTAAAGGCTGAGCTATAGTCAATAAATAGCTCCTTGAATCCAGTCAAGTTTTTGTGTGTATTCGTGGTTCAAGGGCAACAAAATGTTGTTAAAGGCTGAGCTATAGTCAATAAATAGCTCCTTGAATCCAGTCAAGTTTTTGTGTGTATTCGTGGTTCAAGGGCAACAAAAGTCCTACAGTCTTGGACCACTCCGATGAACACCCAATTTTTTTTTTTTTTATATTTAAAAATTCATTTTGGGTCAAAATGACCAGAGATGGTTGTCTGGCTATCACCAGACCAAGCTCAGTCTTTTAAGATTGAACATTGGTCTGGGGAGTCTGCTCTGTATTTTCTACTGCACAAGAGGCGTGATAAATGGGCATAGTTCAAATGACTCTGTACACAATTGGATAGTCCTTCAACCAATCAGACCAATGATCCATCGCTTCTCTATCGTCATCGTGTTAAACCCGCCAATAGCATGCAAGGTGGATAAACCAGGTTGTGATTGGTCCCCGCAGATTTGTAACAGAAGCAGGATAGAAAAATGTACAGGTTTCCAGCCTGAGCTGCAGGGCGAAATCAAATCGCCAGCAGATCGGACTGGGTTTACTCAGTCTACCGAGACTGATGAAAGTTAAACCAACCCATACCACCAAACCTGTCCCTAACCGTACCCATATCCATCTTAATGGCAAGTGTTTTACAATACAAGATCAAAACAATAAGTACATTTACATGTAAAACAAACTAACCACATCTAATATGGTGTTAAATCTGAAATCAGACCAAAATATAGACTCTAATATTTAACCTTTTGTGCAACCTTTTCAAAGCAACTGGTAAGAACCTGTGCAGCCTGACTCAGGGAAGCTGTGTAGGAACTCGTGGGATGTTTCTGGGCTCAGGACGTGCGTGCGTATGTGCGCTCTCACCCCTGACTTGCGCATGCTCCCTCGTGGTTTGGGCACGGGTCTGCTGCTCTTGGTCTCGATTATCTCGGCCGCTCCCGCCGCGCTCTGCTGCTGTCTGGTCCTCTGGGCCTGCAGTGCCAGCTGATAGGCCACTTCAAACGCCTGTCCCAGCGTCAGAATGATCTCATAGGTCAGGTTCTGTCAGGGAGGTGGAGACGCAGTAATTAGCAATGATGAAGGGGTGCTTAAATGGCTATTAAGAAATTATCAAAGAGTTCAAATGACCTCAATCCATCTTCAGAGGTTTCTTAAACAGCCTCATCAACGGAGACATACATCAATACATTTCTACAAGCCTCCACCATTATACTGCACTTAAGAGGCATTTTAACTCATAAAGTGTGTAATAACAAGCTTAGTTATGTCAAGTAGTGTAATGAAGAGCAGCTCTTCATATAATTGCACATTGGATAGCATTGAGTCTCTGAAAAAGGGCATTTTTATATTTTCTAATCTAGGTCAAAAAGAAATGCTGCAACAGTGAACATAAAAATGATTCAGAAAGAAATAGGGTTTGTAACTTCAGCCTGTGTCTCTTTCTTCTTCTTCACAACAAGCTTTTGAAGATCCAGGATTGCGTATCTGACATGGTCTACAATTAACATCATTTGATAAACTTGGCTAAAAGGGAAATGGCAGGCCTTTTTTTTCTTTGATCTGTAATGAATTATTTATTGAATTTAAATGAATTAAGCAGCAGGTTGTGTAAATAAACTCTAAAAAGCAGCATTTCTCAGTGCGGTCAGAGATGCGTCTACGGCTACGTTCAGACCGCAGGTAAATGTGACCCAAAATCCCATTTGCTCGCATGTGACTCATGACAGTGTGAACAGCACAAGCCACATGGCATCTGATCTTTTCACTTGTGCCACTTCTATATGTGGTCCTAAATCCGATGCAGGTCAGATCTTGTGACATGTGACTCAGATCTTAACTCAAAAGTAAAAGCTATTTATTAATCACTTGAATAGTCAATTATCAGCTCTAATAATCGCTTGATTTGTGACCTATTAGATGAATCGTTCATTTCAGCTTAACTAGAGTCTGGCTGCAAGTATTGAAGGTCTAGTGTGTGTGTCTATCATTTAAGCAACTGTATGATCAATGTAATTTTAATGGGCTGCTGCTCACAATCTCTCCTATAAAACTCTCTGTGATACTATCAGAGTCCTGGCACACGACCCACAGCGCTCTGCACATCACAGAGAGAGAGACACTTGCGATATCCAGAAAAATGACTGAGCAGTGTAGTCTCAGTCTCAGACGGCACACCCACGGACTGGCCGAACAAAAATGCCATGATGCCAAACCCCCTCATGCAAGAAGAACGCCGGCGTGTTTACAACTGTGACAATGAGCGCTTATCAGGAGCGACTAAACGCTGGATTTTCAAAAGCTTGTGAAGCATGTCAAGTTTTGTAAATCAGCACATAAAACTGAAGCATAACAGCCGAGTACCACTGAAGCGCTCATCTTTCACACAGCGCAATGATGGTCGTGTTTGTCTCACCACGTCTACGGTGCTGAACACATGGCAGTAATGATGGCTGCTCTGCAGATCTTTAGTGATGTAAGCAAAGGTGCAGAGGTCCTCCGGGTCCTGAGCCGCACACGAGATGTTTCGGATCTCGTGCTCTGCGATGATGTTCTGCACACACAAAACCAAGATATTAGGAAACAGAGCTTCAATCACACACACACACACACACACACACACACATATATATATAAATAACAATTGTAGTCTTTTAAAAAGGCATGTGAAAGGGATTCCGCATATTCATTTACTCATTCCCGCAAATTTTGTGCTCACACAAAACCCCTCTCAGCACTAAATTCGGTTCTTTTCCGCTGCTTATTGTGCTTGGTCAAATACACACTAAGAATGCCGGTTTAGGCGAGTGTTCATGTAAACACAGTCAGTTTTGTTTTAAATGAACAAACAACTGTGAAAGAAAACACATGTGTAACTGTAATGGACGTCCATTACAGTTACACGTGTGTTTTCTTTCACAGTTGTTTGTTCATGGTCAGGTCTTAAAGTGACAGAAGCCTAATATTCCTGCTGCTAAATAATGAGATAATAAAAAATATCTATATGGCCGTTTTTCCTCATGGTATCAATGTCAAAAAGTGGCCAGTAAAAATGCTGAGTGGCTAGTAATTTTGGAAAACCACTAGCCACAGTGTCTGGTGAACAAAAAAGTTCATGTCAAGCCCCGTAATGTTGGTTACGAATAATAACAATTACAAATTAACGTCAATGTCTTTGGAATCAAAACAATATTGGAAACTCTGATGAATATAAATAAATATAATTTCAGACACCGTGACTTTTAGCAATGCGAAAATGACAGAGCTCGAGATCAGCCAGGAGTCACTCAATAAGTCTGAGTTTCTCTGCGTGTCTATCACTCATGTGACGCGGTGAGAACACGGCCCCCCAACCCCCACCCCACAGACGTCCCGTGAGCAAGAGGGGTTTCAGTTTAACGAGCAGCTGTTTATCTGCCTGCTCGGGGACGGCAGAGGACGATGCTGCCATCACCTTGTTGGCAGCATCAATGAATTTCACACCCTTGTACGTGATGGAGAGGACGATGGTGGGGATCTTCCTCATCTGTTCTGTCGATCTCTGAGAGAGAAAGAGAGAGAATTATAGAAGGGTTGTCAATGTGCTTTAGGTGAACATAATGCCCCAAATATTTAATTATCATTTAGTTATAACACTGTAACCAAAAGGGCACTCAGTAATCTGGCAAGTTTGTGCACACTGGGATCATATTTTTTTTTCAAATAAACACAAGGTGATTCATGTTATATGAAAATGACATGAATGTGACAATGGGCAAACGGGCAAAGTGCAGCATAGCTCGAAATCACGGCTTTCAAAGTTTGTTGTTCATGAGTCTCCAGTGACGGCAGAACTCTCCGCAACCGATTTGCACAGAGCGATTTCGCTCAGGTGCTGGCATTCATAGCCCTGTCAAAATAAAAGTCTGACATGCTGTCTGACACATGCCCTGCTTCTGACACGCTGACCAAAACTAAAAACGTATTGGCCGACGCAAATAAAAAAAAAAAAACGACTCCTCATTTTGACCACAAAATGACCACTCATTTTGTCCCAAAGTTCTCGTCACTGTAAAACAGAAGTTTTCAAATGAAAGGGATAGTTCACCTAAATATGAAAATTTGATGTTTATCTGCTTACCCCCAAGGCATCCCAGATATAGATGACTTAGTTTTTTCAGTAGAACACAAATTAAGATTTTTAACTCTGTCAGTCGTATAATGCATGTGAATGGTAACATGCATCTATGAGAGAGAAAAAAACATGCACAGACAAATCCATATTAAACCCTGCGGCTCCTGACAAAACATTGATGTCTTAAGATGCGAAACAATCGGTTTGTGTGAGAAACCGAACAGTATTTATATAATATTTTACCTCTAATACACCACTATGTCCAACAGCCTTCAGTGCGCGATCACTTCGGGTGAGTGAGGTCAATGTACACGATCGGTCGTAGAGATACGCGCGAGAGATCACTTCCGCCGCTTGTGTAAACTACGCCATAAAATTGCCAATTCCATTTCCAAAACACCAAAGACGCTTTAATATATTAGACAGGTGAGCAACTGTTTGGATACATCCATCGACAGAAAACTAATGATTGTTCTATAGCTCAACAAAGTTAGTCTTATGGTTTAAATCTGGTTTTCTTGATTTACCGCGAGCACCATGTTTTACCATGCCTAATATCCATCTAGCTCACTGCAGTGTGAACAAGTGTCTCATAGTAGCCGTCGAGTGAACGCACAGAGTAGCATTATAACATGACTTTCGACACACTCAGATGTATCTAATGTGATAAAACAGCGCTGCGCTACCCCACACGCACGAGCGGAAGAGCTTGTCTAATAAAAGCTCCGCTGCTCTCGAGCCATGTGTCACGCTCGTCTCTCATTAGCAATCACTCCAGTGGCAGTAACACTAATAATAATTTAATACATTAGCTCATCCATGAATATGATTTCTGCCCAAGTCCCATCGGATTCTTTCCCACTGTCTGTAGAGGTCAACGAAGACAACAACTCCCATGATTCCATGAAATCAAGGCATCATAAAGCTTTTGTTTTGAATAAGCGACATCTAGCGGTGAAAATTACATATTGTGCCTTTAAATGCCCTTCTTTTATCATTTACTTAGTAAAGAAAACATTTGTTGTGTTTTTTCTTCTTTTGATTAAGTGCATCACTCTGGCCCGACCGCTCAGTCTGTCTACATCTCTGCATTGACCGGCTGAGCAAACAGTTCTGCTTAATTATTTAACCATTTAAACTGAACACACAGCTGCTTATCAGAACAGCTCTTAAAGTGCAAACCTGCAGTGTCTCATTTTCCACTTTCTGGATAGACCTACGTATATATTATGAAACTGTCCTTTTTTTTGCGCTAGTGTCCTGTAGAGGACTCGCATGGGTGGCATTTTTCCCTGACAGTGCTGCCCGTTCCAAAATATAATAATAATCTCCTGGCGTGACGACTCACAGGAGACCTTGAGCTCTCACTGGCTGAAGCAAACTCACTCTGTGAACACCTACCCTCATTTTAGCACAGGCGTCCTGCGTTGACTCCGTTCCTCTTAGCTCTTTAATGAGCATTGAGCCGAGATACTGCAGAACCAGAGAGAAAGGACAAAAAGAGAGAGAAAGACATCATCATGATCAATGTTTAAGATGATTTCAATATGAATTATGATTTTATACAGAGGAGCTGATAGAAATATTATTACATTGGCCTCGTAACCGCACGATTCAAAGATAAGTTTCTCAGGCTGGTGGTGCCAGTTCTGGACCGGTGTGTACGGAGCCGCCAGACTCGGGGGTCGTAAGGTCAGACGAGGTTCCCGCTGACGTTCCTCATATTTCTCCTTTAGAGACGAAGAACTCTTTTAGGATAAACCGACCAAAATGTGCAACATCTGAGCAGAACCAGAAGGAATCGCTGAGTTTGACTCACTTGTGGTTGCGGCCTGTCATTGGGCCGTTGTCGGGTGGACATGTCATACTCGGAGTCGGGTCCTCTCCTCCTCCCAGAATCCCCTGGGGGTAACAGGGGATCCATAGAACGTGTGTAGGATTCTGAGTGACTGAGAGGAGATGAGGTCTGGGACACGAGATCCTGACACTGCAAAAGAAGTGTTCAATGAGGGCGATCAGCCAACCAGAAAGATACACTTCCTCATAAATGTGTGAGAGAGAGAGAGAGAGAGAGAGAGAGAGAGAGAGAGAGAGAGAGAGAGAGAGAGAGAGAGAGAGAGAGAGAGAGAGAGAGAGAGAGAGAGAGACAGAGACAGAGACAGAGAGAGAGAGAGAGAGAGAGAGAGAGAGAGACAGAGAGAGAGAGAGAGAGAGACAGAGACAGAGAGAGAGAGAGAGAGAGAGAGAGAGAGAGAGAGAGAGAGAGAGAGAGAGAGAGAGAGAGAAGGAAATTACATAGCAAATACATTTTTACAATTTATAGAGAACAAACTTTTTTCCCATTTAATTTATTATTTTATTTTTATAAAATTGGACTTTTTTAATTCAAACGTACTTTATTTTTAATTAAATAAATTTTATTTCACTTTATTTACAATTAAATACATTTTTAGCTTATAGTAATGGTAATGAGGAGAGTCCTTAAAAAGGTCGTAATCGTAAAGGTCCTTAAACTGTGCTTCTGTTTTCTTCATGTAAAATAAAATCTATTGTTTTTTTATTGTTTCTTTTGGAGGAGTGAGATATGACCAATTTGATTGTGAGCTGTTTTCAGTGGAAACATAGAAAATACAGCTTCCTATAAATTTCTAGTGGACAAAAACTCTGAAAGGCATGGTTTGTGAAAATAAGACATGGCATAAGTATTAATGTACTAAATGAAATGACTGACAAATTCACTATTCACTTTTTTTGGTATTGATAAAGAAGACCGGGTGAAAGATCAATCAGGACAATAAACTACTGTAAAAATATGAAATGAACACTGCAAAATAACAATGAAACAAACACGCCAAGAAAACGATCATAGTTAGGTCTGTTATAGTGATACATTTTTTAATTTTGCACATTATAGGCTAATTAACAATGCACAGACAAACCAGCTGGCCATTGGATTTAGAACTGTATGAAAAATGTCCACACTGCCCTGACACACACTGACTGAACATGTTCAGTCGGGTGAAAACAAACCCCGACCAACGGCAGCAGGGGTTTATCAAAACCGACAAACGTGTTTGTTGGCATTTGTCTGTGTGGTGTGAATTGGCCTATAGTCAACTAAAATTACATATCAGTAAAATAGACTAATATGAATCAATAAGTCATGACAAAATAGTGACAATATTTAAGAGACCAAAACTGCAGCTCTTACTCTGATCTGAGAGAGGCGGGGTGGCTTGACTGGCGGCTCCTCATAGGGCCGTTCAGCTAACGATGCAATAATCCTTTTCCTGTGGCCCAACAACGTGATCTTCAGCACCTACATAAACACAAAGACAAAGATTCAACTCCAGAAAGCAATGTAAACGCTATACTATAACGATAACTATATTAACGTCCACACCAGTGGACAAAATTGTTCTGTTTACTATAAGCACACGCTGCAGTTTTGTCGTCAGCCACTTTAAATGCTCGAGCTCTTAAAGCAGGATGGATTCTGATTGGCAGTCCATGTTATTGTCATTCATCAGCTCGAAAAAAATAGAGGGTATGCATTGATGTCACTTTCCCGCCAGAACACGGCCCCTCAGCCGGACTGAGTGGCAGAAGAGCTGCTGGGTGACTGGAGTTAATAGGGTAAAACGCGAGTAAAACAAACGGTTATCAGTTTAAACTAAAGGTTGGACTCAATATTGTGTTCCTTACAACTTACAATGATCCAGAGATCCATGCATATTGACACACAGCCAGGAATCGTGTTTCCTGACATTTACATGTGCCTAATTTCAACGCTGGGGAAATACATAAAGCAAATCTGCCTGTGAACGCTTTATATAAATACAATATAGGTAGGTCTAAATATGGGTGATCGCTTATATCAATGTTATACCGTCCAGCCCTAAAACTTGTATAGCTTTTGTCAGTGTTTATTTTAAAACGTCCAATTATGCAGAATATAAGCTGCTAAATATTTAACTGATGAGCTGTCAATACAATATATAACAATACAATATATAGGGTATGATTTTACTCCAAAATTAAATTTTCTGTAGCTTTCAGAAGTCTGTAAAAATATACCTCAGATTTCTCGGCAAATATATTTGTACAGTCAATCTCAAAGCTCTTTCCTGTTTATCATTATCATTATAGTAATCGTCCTGGGTGTGAACCGGCCTTAATTCAGATCCAAATAAGTGAATTACTTTTACAAATAAAAGAAAAAGTTACTAATGCACTTTAGAATAAGGCATTAACAGACATTAATGCATTAACAAACAACAAGCAATATATTTGTTAATTTTCGTTAATAATAGTTACAACTATTAACATTATTATATAACATTATTATACAACTAATAAAAATACAACTGTTCGTTGTTTGTTCACGTTAGTTCATGTTAGCTCAGGTCCATGAAATAATATTAAATTAAATTGATTTTAATAATCTATTAGTAAATGTTAAAATTAACTATGACTATTTTCATAGTTTTTTCATGTTAAGTAATCTTAACAAACGTACCCTAAGGCCGTGTGTCCACCAAAGTGTTTTTTCACGCGGCTGGCTGGCGTATCCAATTGTTTTCATGGGAGCGTCACGTTTTTAGAAGCGAGTATTTCACGTTTAAGCGCTGAGTGTTCGGCGTTTTTTACTGGTTGCCGAGAAGTTTGAGCAAAACGCAGCGCTCATCACTGTCACTTTTCACCCAGCCGTCCAATCACAGTGGAGGAGGGGCGGGACAAGTACAACACCGACCAACCGCCACATTCGGCTTGTACAACGGCAACAGATGAAAACAACGAGCATAATAACAGAACAAAATTATTTAAAACAAGAGCCAGAGCAAATACTTCACATTGTATCGGCATTTTTATATAGAATCAATACAGAAACAAACTACCTGTGTGAAATGAGATGCTAGTAACACTTCCGCGGATATTCCGTATCATAACAAGCAGAGTCTCAACTGAAAGAAACACTGCGATGAGAAAACGCTCTCAAGCGCTCACAGCGAGGCGTTTTCAGCTGGCTAAACACACGGCCTTACTATAAAGTGCTACCGATGCTTTATATAAAAACAAAAAAGCAGTCTATATTGATTACTGTAAATGTTTGAATTGTATGATGTTCTCCTCACATTAACGATCTCCAGCTCCCACAGGTTCTTCACACATTCTAGCGTGCGATAGCCACTGGACAGGAAGTTGTGCAGGTATTCCTGAAGACCCAGGACGTCCAGCCATGCCGCGAGGGACGTGCTGCCGTCACAGCCTAACGCTTTCACCTGCAGAGGTCAAAAACAACAGAGAACCAACTTCAGACCCAGCACAGACTTACGACGAAGATCCTACACGATAATACCGATATAGTCAGTGATCATAGACGATCTTAGCAGGTAACGAATCATTTTAGAGCAACACAGACCTTTGGTAAAGAGCGTGCAGCACTGAGGATCTTCCTGCGATGTCCCGGATCCGTGATGCCAATTTCTCTCAGATCTTGCTCTTCCATTACATCATTTCCCTACACAAACACAACCATTAGACACATGCTGTAAAAGATAGTTTCCTTTTTTGTGTTTTTTTTTATCTTAATAAAATGTGATAAAGGAAACAACCTTAAAATGAGATAAATGTAATGAGGCTTATGCTAGTGAGGTTGTATAAAACATGGAAGAAAAAAGAAAAAGAACAATCTCTGAAAATAAGTCTTATTTTGCTTCTCATGTGAGCTGATCTTGTTTAAAGATTATTAGAAGTAAAGAATACCATATACACTATACCACAACAAAAGAGCTAAACACACAACTCCATATCAATACTGAAGGGCAATAGAGCTCCACTTGGTCAATGTGTCTTTTGTCTGAAGCATCACAAGGTTTAATTCAATGCACTGCAGCGAACCATAGAGAACAGCAGCATCTATTTTAATCTCTAAACCACCTTTACTTTCATCAACAAACATACAGAATGTCTCCACTTCATGGATTAACGACAGTATATATCAGCTTGGACAGAGACAAACATCTCACACTGTTTGTATGTGCGTGCACGTTTCATGTTTCTATATTGATCAGTGCCATATACTCTAAACACAGTACGCCTAACATAGCAGCATCTGAGCGATCGATGCAAGACAGAGAGCAATCTTGAGGTGCTGATCTCACAACGAGACCTTACACACACACAGAGAGAGAGATAGATAGAGAGAGAGAGAGAGAGAGAGAGAGAGAGAGAGAGAGAGAGAGAGAGAGAGAGAGAGAGAGAGAGAGAGAGAGAGAGAGAGAGAGAGAGAGAGAGAGAGAGAGAGAGAGAGACAGAGAGAGAGAGAGAGAGAGAGAGAGAGAGACAGAGAGAGAGAGAGAGAGAGAGAGAGAGAGAGAGAGAGAGAGAGAGAGAGAGAGAGAGAGAGAGAGAGAGAGAGACAGAGAGAGAGAGAGACAGAGAGAGAGAGAGAGAGAGAGAGAGAGAGAGAGAGAGAGAGAGAGAGAGAGAGAGAGAGAGAGAGAGAGAGAGAGAGAGAGACAGAGAGAGAGAGAGAGAGAGAGAGAGAGAGAGAGAGAGAGAGAGAGAGAGAGAGAGAGAGAGAGAGAGAGAGAGAGAGAGAGAGAGAGAGAGAGAGAGAGAGAGAGAGAGAGAGAGAGAGAGAGAGAGAGAGAGAGAGAGAGAGAGAGAGAGAGAGAGAGAGAGAGAGAGAGAGAGAGAGAGAGAGAGAGAGAGAGAGAGAGAGAGAGAGAGAGAGAGAGAGAGAGAGAGAGAGAGAGAGAGAGAGAGAGAGAGAGAGAGAGAGAGAGAGAGAGAGAGAGAGAGAGAGAGAGAGAGAGAGAGAGAGAGAGAGAGAGAGAGAGAGAGAGAGAGAGAGAGAGAGAGAGAGAGAGAGAGAGAGAGAGAGAGAGAGAGAGAGAGAGAGAGAGAGAGAGAGAGAGAGAGAGAGAGAGAGAGAGAGAGAGAGAGAGAGAGAGAGAGAGAGAGAGAGAGAGAGAGAGAGAGAGAGAGAGAGAGAGAGAGAGAGAGAGAGAGAGAGAGAGAGAGAGAGAGAGAGAGAGAGAGAGAGAGAGAGAGAGAGAGAGAGAGAGAGAGAGAGAGAGAGAGAGAGAGAGAGAGAGAGAGAGAGAGAGAGAGAGAGAGAGAGAGAGAGAGAGAGAGAGAGAGAGAGAGAGAGAGAGAGAGAGAGAGAGAGAGAGAGAGAGAGAGAGAGAGAGAGAGAGAGAGAGAGAGAGAGAGAGAGAGAGAGAGAGAGAGAGAGAGAGAGAGAGAGAGAGAGAGAGAGAGAGAGAGAGAGAGAGAGAGAGAGAGAGAGAGAGAGAGAGAGAGAGAGAGAGAGAGAGACAGAGAGAGAGAGAGAGAGAGAGAGAGAGAGAGAGAGAGAGAGAGAGAGAGAGAGAGAGAGAGAAAATAGTTTAACCCTTCTTGCACCTGAAGGGCCTCTTTATTAAATAGCATTGAAACTGTCTAAAATCTGATAAACATTACAAACAGAATTTGTCAAGTGAGTGGTAGTGTTGAGTTGTTCATCTACAATAAAGTGAATTGTGTTTTACAGTGAACTGGCCAATTTACAGTGTCCAACACGCGTGCACCCATTACATAAACCACAAACTGTGAGCTGTGGAGACAAAAATGACTCCTTCAGAGCTCCGGCTGTCATTATGTGCCAATTGAGAGAGATAGATTGCTTGCAAAGATAAACACTGCAACACAATACTTCAGTTACAATCCCAACTTCAGCAAGAACATTTTACTGCTAAAACAACTATAACGTCAAAGCATAACCAGGGCCGTATGCGGTACTTGCGGAGTGATGTTTCAAGGGGGGTTCGTGGGAAATTTAGATTTTCCTGATCTACACATGTGCATTTTAAGGTGTTTGAAGGCCAAAAAAGGATGACCGTAGCTTAAAAAGCATGTCATGGGCAGTAGCATATATTATTTGTCAAGCAGATAACAGATTCTTAAACATGAGAATCAGTTTAAATGTTACAATGAGTGACCCACACTACAAAATGGAAATGCAGAATATTTATGCTTATTGTTGACAATACCCAAATCACATATTCCAAACAGGAATGGCCTCAAATAAGAAATGTTTCAAGGATTATTTTGCATACGTCACATTTCGATGAAATGCCAATGCAATCCTTCTGTGTCCAGAGGCAAATGAGCAATTTATATGAGCATCAAAGATTGGTTTCAGCAAATCGTTTTTTTTCCTTAATTGATCAATGTTCAATTAATAGTTCAATTGCTCACTCATAAAGACAGTCCCTTCCCTTGTCATCACCTACTGGCTTTATGATGCAAGTTGTGCAAAGACAGGCAAGCTGAGTGATACAAATAATGGAAAGTCCCAGTGCTGATACTGGTGAAATATATTTTGAGAACCATGTAGGCTACTGCTATTATGGCATTATGTGTTAAATTGAGTTTATAGTTTCCACTGTAATTAGCAAAGAACATATAGGTCTATCCGTGTTAAATAGGAATAGCCTACATTGTACTAATGTTAATCTCATCCTGGGCAGAGTGCAATACCAGCTCTTCCTCTCTCTTCTCCATCACCTTCTCTCTCTCTTCTTGTCGTGAATCTACATTTAAAATAACGAACTTGAGCATGCGAACGTGACATGTGAATGGCCCCTAAAGCAGCTCAGATGAGGTTGATCATTGTGGTGATGCATTATATCATTGTAGCACCAAAGTAGTGTTAATATTAGGCAATTATTTCACAACCTTCATTATGTGCACTTCCAAAAATTCTTCAATGGTGGGTACGGCCCTGATCATAACATACCAAACCAAACAAAACAAAATCAATAAAATACTAATTTAAAACCAATAATAAAAACAAACAAAAACTAACCACAAAGCAAACCTCCTAAAACAAACACAACAAAACCCCAAAACAAACAGTAAACCACAAACAAAACAAAAATTCCAAATATTGAAAAAACAAAACCAATAAAATCACAAACAACTCCAAACAAACACAAATCTCAAAACAAAATTAATAAAATACTAATGCAAAACAAAACCAATAAAACAAACCAAAATTCAAAACAGAAACTCCAAACATACACAAAACAAATAAAACAAACAGGCAAACCACAAACAACACAAAACCAATAACTTAAAGCAAAACCAATTAAACACAAACAAAAAGCAAAACACAAAGTGAAACCAATAATATAAAAGAAAACAAGTCACAAAGTCAATCTCTAAACAAACACAAAAAACAAATAAAACAAACAGTAAGCCACAAACAAAACAAAAATTCCAAACAAACACAACAAAACCAGTAAAACAAACAAACAAGCCACAAAAAACTCCAAACAAACAAACAAACAAACAAACAAAAACAAACAAGGCAAAATAAATAAAACAGTAAAAAAAAAGCAATACTAAAAAACTCCAAACAAACAAGCAAAACAAACACTAACAAAACAAAATGGAAACTTGACAAGACAAAATGGAAACTTGACAAGACAAAATGGAAACTTGTCTCTGCACACCTGGTGAAGTCAAGTCTTACAATTCTGGCTGGTGAAAGAAAATGGTGCAGTGGGTAATCATCACAAACGTCCTGTGCAATGAAGGTGCAGATCTGCTCTGAATCAAATACGAGACATTTAATGCTCTGATGAACATGACAAATCACATCACTGTCTGTCATCATTCACTCCACTCAAATAACATGAGCGATCTGAACCACTTTCAGTCTCATCTGCTCGTTCTGTGATAAAGTGAGTGAGGGAGGCAGATGGGGAATAGGTTCGAGTAAAACTGCCCAAATCATTTAGAGTGAAGAAACGGCCGCTGAATGCAGAAAGGTTAAGGTGGCTCAATCTGTCTCCGTCCTCTTTTTTTATCTCTCTCGCTTACCAATCCACTTAACTCTGCTTCTCTCATGATCAGCCTTCAGTATAGACTGAAATCAGATCTCTGAGTACAACACATAGAGATGGTTTATTTATATATATATTTGGAAACTATGGGCCAGATTTACCAACAGCTTGTGCCAGGGCAAACCCTCTTTTGGTATTAAAGAACTACTGTCAGGATTTACTAAAGACACGCAGTGAAAAATTTGATTTGAAAAGATGTGGACAGGGTTATTTTTGCAGCTGACCTTATTGCATATGCATTTGTAGAAGTTTCCCTTTCAGACGCAAAATTTATGGGAGGAGATTTAACCACCCAACAAGTCCCCCCAATATTTGATATTTCTTAATGCTGCTTTCCATTACACACCTCTCCAGGTTAGCAGACAGTTTAAAAATGTACATTTTTAGTCAGGTCTGCCTCAGTCGTCTAACAGCACTCGTCAATGTCAAAAGGATGGCCAATCAGATCAAAGAAGGCGGGGCTTAATGTTCACTGAAGATGAGTTCGAATTCTAACGCAACACTTTTAGTTTTTGCAGAGTGCGGGCGTGGCTAGATACAAGTAGCTAAACATTTAATATTTGACAACTGTTTTATGATGGATACGTTTAACAACCCACAGTAACATACAGTGACGCAAACTACTGAATTGAAAATATGCAATATGCAATCATTTAAATGACTGGATTCATAACTGAATGTGAAGAGACAAGAAAAGTTATTTAAAAGTTATAAAAGTTACATTTTTGACAAACAAGAGTGAATGTGCTTTTTTAATTAAATATTATTTGATATCAATAAAATATTATTATTAAGAGTTAGATTACTTCACAACTATATAGGCTGTACTTAGACCTAGAACTTTTTTACCGCACCCATTTCTTCTTTATTTCATTAAATCTCTTTTAATCCTTTATTTAATTTCTTTAAATAAAAATACCCTTTTTCATAATTTCAACCCTGTGTGCTGATTGAGTCCATTCTTACAAAGATTCACACTACACAATCACCACTTCAGAACATTTTACTGCTGAAATACAAATAAAATCTAACAGCCAAACCAAAAAAACAAAAAACAATACAAAACCAGTTAGTGCTTTTAAATCTTCACTTAAAACTTTTTCATGCTAGCCTAAATGTGATTCTTTTTTACATATTCATCTTTTAAATTTGTTTTGATGTGTTTCTATTTTTTATTTTCTTATTTCAATGTATTTTATTTGTATGTTCTTGTAAAGCGCTTTGAGATACAACTTTAAAAAGGCGCTATATAAAATAAAGTTTATTATTATTATTATTATTATAAAACACTAGCAACCAAAAGCAAACTACAAAACAAACTCCAAACAAACAAAACCGAATCAACCCCCCCAAATAACACACAGACAAATCAGAAACTCCAAACAAACAAAACCGAATCAACCCCCCAAAATAAAACACAGACAAATCAGAAACTCAAAACAAACAAAACAGAAACGAATCAAACAAAACCGAATCAACCCCAAAAAACAGACAAATCAGAAACTCCAAACAAACAAAACCGAATCAACCCCCCCCAAATAAAACACAGACAATCAGAAACTCCAAACAAACAAAACAGAATCAAACACCCCCACAAATAAAACACAGACAAACCAGAAACTCCAAACAAACAAAACAGAATCAAACAACCCCACAAATAAAACACAGACAATCAGAAACTCCAAACAAACAAAACAGAATCAACCCCCCCAAATAAAACACAGACAAACCAGAAACTCCAAACAAACAAACCGAATCAACCCCCCAAATAAAACACAGACAATCAGAAACTCCAAACAAACAAAACAGAATCAAACACCCCCACAAATAAAACACAGACAAACCAGAAACTCCAAACAAACAAAACAGAATCAAACAACCCCACAAATAAAACACAGACAATCAGAAACTCCAAACAAACAAAACAGAATCAACCCCCCCAAATAAAACACAGACAAACCAGAAACTCCAAACAAACAAAACCGAATCAACCCCAAATAAAACACAGACAATCAGAAACTCCAAACAAACAAAACAGAATCAAACACCCCCACAAATAAAACACAGACAAACCAGAAACTCCAAACAAACAAAACAGAATCAAACAACCCCACAAATAAAACACAGACAATCAGAAACTCCAAACAAACAAAACAGAATCAACCCCCCCAAATAAAACACAGACAAACCAGAAACTCCAAACAAACAAAACCGAATCAACCCCCCCAAATAAAACACAGACAAATCAGAAACTCCAAACAAACAAAACCGAATCAAACCCAAATAAAATAAAACAGACAAATCAGAAACACCCCCAAACAAACAAACAAACAAAACAGAATCAAACACCCCAAATAAAACAGACAAATCAGAAACTCCAAACAAACAAAACAGAATCAAACACCCCCAAATAAAACACAGACAAATCAGAAACTCCAAAATAAAAAACAAAACAGAATCAAACACCCAAACAAAAAAAAACACAGACAAATCAGAAACTCCAAGCAAACAAAAACAGAATCAACCCCCAAATAAAACACAGACAAACCAGAAACTCCAAACAAACAAAACAGAATCAAAACCCCCAAATAAAACAGACAAATCAGAAACTCCAAACAAACAAAACAACCGAATCAACCCCACAAATAAAACAGACACAATCAGAAACTCCAAACAAACAAAACCGAATCAACCCCCAAATAAAACACAGACAATCAAACAACAGAAACCGAAAACTCCAAATAAAACACAGACAATCAGAAACTCCAAACCCCAAATAAAACACAGACAAATCAGAAACTCCAAACAAACAAAACCGAATCAACCCCCAAATAAAACACAGACAAATCAGAAACTCCAAACAAACAAAACCGAATCAACCCCCAAATAAAACAGACAAATCAGAAACTCCAAACAAACAAAACCGAATCAACCCCCAAATAAAACAGACAAACAAACTCAGAAACTCTCCAAACAAACAAAACCGAATCAACTCCCCCAAATAAATAAAACACAGACAAACCAGAAACTCCAAACAAACAAAACAGAATCAACCCCCAAATAAAACACAGACAAATCAGAAACTCCAAACAAACAAAACAGAATCAAACACCCCAAATAAAACAGACAAACCAGAAACTCCAAACAAACAAAACAGAATCAAACACCCCCCAAATAAAACACAGACAATCAGAAACTCCAAACAAACAAAACAGAATCAAACACCCCCAATATAAAACACAAAGACAAATCAAAAATTTCAAACAAACACAAAAAAGATGAAACGCTAACAACAAAAAGTAAAACCAATAACACAAACGATAAACAAACCAAACAAACAAAAACAATTGGTGTTTTTAAATCTTCACTTAATTTGATTAATTTCACTTCATTTAATTTTTTCCAGGCTAGCCTAAATGTGATTATTCTGTTTGTTTTCACATATTCATCTATTAAATTTGTTTTGATGTATGTTTCTATTTTTTTATTTTCTTATTTCAATATATTTTATTTGTATGTTCTTGTAAAGCACTTTGAGATGCAACTTTAAAAGGCATAGAAAACATTAGAAAACAAAAGCAAACTACAAAAAAACTCCTAACAAACACACACACACACACACACACACACACACACACACACACACACACACACACACACACACACACACACACACACACACACACACACACACACACACACAAAAAAGGAAACACTAACAACAAAAAGGCAAACTATAAAACAAAAACAGCACAACTAATAAAACAAACAACAAAATGACTTTAGGTATTATTTTCAATGACTCGTTGAGTTTAAAAAATGTAACATTTAAACGGTTTGTGTTTGTCCATATTTGACCCAAACATGGTTTAAAACAACCCTGCATCTTTTAGAGTGTAGGTATCACGCACGTCTGTACCACAAACAACGTGGGACGAGGCAAAATTTTGTATACTTTACATTTAAATCCCAAACCCCAGGAATATAACAGTGATGTTTTTCCTTCGTAAACAGCACTAATAAGAGCTTGTAGCTCTCACAGCTCTAGAGATTTAGTAGACTTTGCAAAGTAATGCTTTTTAGAACTATCCAATTTCACAAAGACATCTGAGAATAAAACTTTGATTCCAGTTGTGGAGAGATTACTCATGATGGCAGAGGAGAAAATCAGCCACTAATAAGGGAAGTCCACGAAACAACAGCACATCTCCAGCTGCAATGCATGAGAAATCAAAAGAAATCTCTGCGCTTTGGAGCCGTGGAAACCCTCAGTGGAAATTGCTCTAATGCAGAGGAACTTGAATTAACTTTGAGGAACGATGCAGATGCTTTATGACTGCAGAGTCATATCATGTGGGTGACATCAAGTGATGCCTTTTTCAGAAGCACCAATTAGACTCTTGCTAGTTCAGAGCACCTGCACTACTGTCAATCATAAGCCCCGTTTCCACCAAAATTACCCGGAACAATTTGTCACAGGAACTTTTTTTCCCCAGGAACTCTGTTTCCCCCAGATCTGTTGCTCTTTGCGTTTCCATTGCGGTCTAAAGTACCGTGAAGATTAGTCCGGAGATGTAGTACTGCGCACAACTTTCCAGTTCCCACTGGATTTCGTCCTGTGCACATAAAGTTAATAAAGCCTGAACCTCGTCGTCGGCCCATCTGTCATATTTTTTAAACTCCATTGTTGATTCGAATAGCAAACGACTCTTACTGCACGCACCGCAACTGACTATTAGGTTGAAATAAAATGCTGGGTGAGCTCAACCAATCAGCATGTTCGGGGCTCAAGTCCCACCCCTGAAAGTTCCCAAACTTTGAAAAAGTACAACCTCGCGAGCAGGGACGTTTTGAGGGGGAAATCTTTACCCAGAGCTTTATTTAGACCCCGGTTCCTGCGGTCGAAATCCACAGAGTACCACCCCAAAGTCCCTAGTTCCTGGGGAAAGTACCTACTGTGGAAACGTGGCTATAAATGAACAGGCATGACATGGTGTGAATCCATGTTCAGCAAAGGTCACCTAAAGGTGCAGTAAGCGATTTCTGAAAAATTCTATTGAAAGTGGATCGGAGAGAGCAACACAACACACTTGTAGCCAATCAGCAGTAGGGGGTGTTCTCACCCATGATGGGGGAGGATAAAGAGTGAGCCCAGTATGGGGGCGTGTCCACTCATGATGGGGGTGGAGAGAGTGAGCAAAAAAAGGGACTTGAAGACCGTAGAAAGAGAGATGGCTGAGAGACATTACAAAACGAGAAAAGGTTCTTTCTTGTCGTTCATTTGTCATCTTTATTTATTTTTCACGAATAAAGAGACATTTTTCTGCTTAAGAGACATTTACTCTCGCATTGTGAGTTCGTACATTTTGGGGGTGGAGCAATGAAGCCCAATAGAGCACATTTTAAATACGGTCGTCCTGATACAAAATGTAGGAGGTGACATACAATTATTAAGTTATGGCTAACATTCTGAAGTTATGGCTAACATTCTCACACAACACAATCTCAGACTCACTCGCACCATACACAAACCTACCCCCGCCCCCACTACAACCGTCTGCCTGTCTTTATCTATCTCCTCTCCCAGTCCATACAAAAAATCCCATCACGTGACCACGTGTACTGTGTCATGTTTATGTTTATGTTTTGTTGATGTTTTGTTGTGTTTTGCTATGTAATGCTTGCTAAATTGCATTCTTGTATTTCTGGAGAGCGTGTGGAGGCGCCTGACTAATCGGCTGCGGCCCGGAGGCTTGCTCCAAACTTCATTTCGTTATACTGTACTTGTACATGTGTAATGACAAATAAAATAACTTGTAATTGTAAATTTAAGACAACATGTGCTGACACGATAGTCCGGTGGTTAGATGATTAAAACGATTACACAACTTTAAATTAAATTGGCATATCAAACTGCATTCACTATAACATTTGCCACATTTATTTAGCTAATATCAAATTAAATACTAGCTATGGAAAATAAAGTGCTATTCAATTTGATATGATAGATAAATGTAAACCAATAGCGTACCACACACCTGGTACTTGTGACGATGTCTGATCGTGATACCAGCTCTTTTCCGTGGCCGGTCATTCTGAAGTGCCATTCACTGACCCCAAACGTAAAGCTAATTCCACTTCACATCCTCCCTTTGTGCAAGTGCCTTCATGACTTTGTAAGCTGGTTGCACGTGGTAAGTGTCAAGGAAAATGCATATCTTAGACTTTTGCAGCATTTGGTGTGCATTTTTCCATTCTCTCTAACTCTTAAAATTAAACTGCCTATGTTTGCAATGGTACACCGATGTCTGTATGCAAATGACCTCTGTACTCATTGGCTAACATTTTCGTATGTGAAAATACTGATGTAGTTCATACTGTATATTCTAAAAAGGCTGAAAAACATTGAGCAGACATCTCTTTTATTTAAACTTCCTCTCCAGGCACTTTCCAATAACACTGAACAAATCAGGCCGTTCTCACAGGTATGACACAAACGGCAGTGCTTTAGAGTACTCGGAGGAAACAAATTGATGTAATAAACACAATTAACCTGCTTAATCAAATATTATACTTCTACCCACCACTTCTGACATTTCCCATAATGCACCCCGTAATCCACTTTTGATTTTCCTTCAATTTTACATGCCTTTTAATACTCGAGCACAAGTAAAAATAGCAACATATTAAAGACAAATTGGGGCACAGTTTCTTAATGCAAGACCTAAAAACATGGCAGACAAGCTCATTTTAATTATTGATCAAATATCTCAGCCGTGATCAAAGGCGATCGGCTTCTTTGGGGTGAATTATGGAGAAGTGGAATGCAGAGATGATGACGGGATGGGAAGACAGATGCAGGCGGTAATGCACTTCTGGAAAGATGTAAGACGAACTCAACCCAGCTATCTGAATGAAAGAGAACCGAGTCTTACTCCTGCACTCCATCTCCATGCAAATGCATTTGGAATTAGTTGGGAAAGGAAGAGCAATGGGGAAACCACCATGTTTTGCCTCTATCTAGTATAGCATGTACATTACACTTTAAAATGCATGAAACCACGCTAGTTAAAGAAGAGATGTGAATGCTTTTACAAATCCCATCTTCCTATGCGTGTTCACCACATTGCATCAGTTCATCAGGAAAATTTCAAAGAAGTACTTTGCCTATAGTGTAAATGGATGTGTAAACAGCTATATAGTTTATATATAGTTTATATAAACTACCTTTATATAAACTATTTTATATAAAGGTAGGTTTATATAAACTATTATTTATATATAAACTACCTTTCAAAAGTTTGGAGTTGACCAGATTTTTTTATGGTTTTTATAAAGTCTCATCTGCTCTCCAAGGCTGCATTTATTTGATGAAAAATACAGAAAAAAAAAAGAAAACTTGTGAAACATTATTACAATTTAAGATAAAATTGTTCTACTTGAATACAAACCCGATTCCAAAAACACATGGAATACTGGAACGCACATTTCAGAATAACTGGTCAGTGTTATCTTTTCTCAGAAACAAGTATGTGAACTTTGCATGTTTCCTAAATACTGTATTGTTCCAAATATAAGACAATGTTTTTTTCTTAGAAATGCATTTGAAAAAGTTCATCTTATATGGGTCTAAACTTTCACATGTCAATGATACACCCGCAACAATAGGTGGCGCCTAATATGCGTAAAAACAAGTGTGCCAAGAAATACAGTGTCAGAGTGTAATGTTAGAAGATTGCAAGCGCAAAAAGACTTTCACAAGTCTTTAAAATGCTAACGGTCAAAGAAAAGCTTACCGTCTAAGAGCCACGTGACTCGGCACCAAACTACCCGTACGTGATTTTAAAATGCAAGACCCAGTACCCAGGGTACCCAGATCTGGTACCCAGATTTCAATCAGATTTCACTTCTACTGTTAATTAAATTTTGCTAAGCTACATGGTTTTGGGCAGTTAGACTGCTAAGACAGAGATGGGCACTCTCTGGGGAGAGATGGGGAGTTGAGACTTTAGACTTGACCTGGGACTCGACCTGAAATGACTTCAGACTTGACCCGGGACTTGACCTGAAATGACTTCAGACTTGACTCAACAAAAAAGACCTGTGAAATTTTAAAAAACTCAAGTCTGTAATCCTTATCTATCGTAATTGAAAAAAAAAAAAAAAAAAATTATATATATATATAAAAATTGCTTTATTTGAATGTTATAATATCTGCTTCACATGTGCGTGACATGGTAGATCCGATCCTTGTCATAAAATTTGATTACGGATGTCTGTGTATTGTGCACGTCATAAGAGTCCCATGAAACATGACAAGATCCATCGTGCCATATGTTCTCACATTTGGATGCATTACCGTGTCAGATCGGCTAAATGCAAAGAATGTGTGGAAAACAATTAAAGACACCGGAACATCGTTGCATTAGACATCGCATCCATAAAGGTTAGTGACATTACATCACACAGATCGCTGTTTTACTGTGGTGTAGCTGGGTGGCTCTTTTGGATTGTCTGCCTATTAAAACATGAATAAAATCGAACCTTAAATCTAGCACTACGTTTTACTTTTATCAATCTTTTCGCAGCTTTTCTCTCTCTTAATGTGCGTCTACAAGAGAGAGATAGAAAGAAAGATGTTAATCCATTTATTACTTAAAGCGCATATTTTAACGTATCGCAATCAGCATGCGTACAGTTTTCTATTGACTAGAAACAACTAGAAACGTTCAGAGGTTTGATATTTTCTGATAATGTCTGTCGTAAATAACAACACAGCATAACAAACGTGACTGCCACCATCTTGTGCCCATTCAGCGACTGCATTGAAAACGACTACTCGTCTTGTTGCCAGGAATTTTTCATTTTATTTTTATTTTACATTATAATGGATTATAACATAACAGGCTGGATGTATCCCTTACATCTTAGGACCTTTATTACAAACAAAACAGATGATAGAAAGGTCATATATTTTGTCTAAATTCTAAAAAATTAAAAAAATAAGATTTATGACTTGAGACTCGACTCGGACTTGTGACAAAAGATTCCAGACTCGTCTTGGACTCCAGATGAAAGACTTCAGACTTGACTCGGACTCCAGTTTAAAGACTTCAGACTTGACTCGGACTCCAGCTAAAAGACTTCAGATTTGACTCGGACTCCAGCTTAAAGACTTCAGACTTGACTCTGACTCCAGTTTAAAGACTTCAGACTTGACTCTGACTCCAGTTTAAAGACTTCAGACTTGACTGTGACTCCAGTGATAAAGCCTTCAGACTTGACTCCAGTGATAAAGACTTCAGACTTGACTCCAGTGATAAAGACTTCAGACTTGACTCCAGTGATAAAGACTTCAGACTTGACTCCAGTGATAAAGACTTCAGACTTGACTCCAGTGATAAAGACTTCAGACTTGACTCCAGTGATAAAGACTTCAGACTTGACTCGGACTCCAGTGATAAAGACTTCAGACTTGACTCGGACTCCAGTGATAAAGACTTCAGACTTGACTCGGACTCCAGTGATAAAGACTTCAGACTTGACTCGGACTCCAGTGATAAAGACTTCAGACTTGACTCGGACTCCAGTGATAAAGACTTCAGACTTGACTCGGGCTCCAGCTAAAAGACTTCAGATTTGACTCAGACTCCAGTTTAAAGACTTCAGACTTGACTCGGACTCCAGTTTAAAGACTTCAGACTTAACTAGGACTCCAGCTAAAAGACTTCAGATTTGACTCAGACTCCAGTTTAAAGACTTCAGACTTGACTCAGACTCCAGCTAAAATACTTCAGACTTGACTCAGACTCCAGTTTAAAGACTTCAGACTTGACTCGGACTCCAGTGATAAAGACTTCAGACTTGACTCGGACTCCAGTGATAAAGACTTCAGACTTGACTCTGACTCCAGTTTAAAGACTTCAGACTTGACTCGGACTCCAGTGATAAAGACTTCAGACTTGACTCAGACTCCAGTTTAAAGACTTCAGATTTGACTCCAGTTTAAAGACTTCAGACTTGACTCCAGTGATAAAGACTTCAGACTTGACTCGTGATAAAGACTTCAGACTTGACTCGTGATAAAGACTTCAGACTTGACTCGTGATAAAGACTTCAGACTTGACACTGACTCCAGTGATAAAGACTTCAGACTTGACTCGGACTCCAGTGATAAAGACTTCAGACTTGACTCGGACTCCAGTGATAAAGACTTCAGACTTGACTCGGGCTCCAGCTAAAAGACTTCAGATTTGACTCAGACTCCAGTTTAAAGACTTCAGACTTGACTCGGACTCCAGTGATAAAGACTTCAGACTTGACTCGGGCTCCAGCTAAAAGACTTCAGATTTGACTCAGACTCCAGTTTAAAGACTTCAGACTTGACTCGGACTCCAGTTTAAAGACTTCAGACTTAACTAGGACTCCAGCTAAAAGACTTCAGATTTGACTCAGACTCCAGTTTAAAGACTTCAGACTTGACTCAGACTCCAGCTAAAATACTTCAGACTTGACTCAGACTCCAGTTTAAAGACTTCAGACTTGACTCGGACTCCAGTGATAAAGACTTCAGACTTGACTCTGACTCCAGTTTAAAGACTTCAGACTTGACTCGGACTCCAGTGATAAAGACTTCAGACTTGACTCGGACTCCAGTTTAAAGACTTCAGATTTGACTCCAGTTTAAAGACTTCACACTTGACTCCAGTGATAAAGACTTCAGACTTGACTCCAGTGATAAAGACTTCAGACTTGACTCCAGTGATAAAGACTTCAGACTTGACTCGGACTCCAGCTTAAAGACTTCAGACTTGACTCAGACTCCAGTTTAAAGACTTCAGACTTGACTCAGACTCCAGTTTAAAGACTTCAGACTTGACTCGGACTCCAGTTTAAAGACTTCAGACTTAACTAGGACTCCAGCTAAAAGACTTCAGATTTGACTCAGACTCCAGTTTAAAGACTTCAGACTTGACTCAGACTCCAGCTAAAATACTTCAGACTTGACTCTGATTCCAGTTTAAAGACTTCAGACTTGACTCCAGTGATAAAGACTTCAGACTTGACTCGGGACTCCAGTGATAAAGACTTCAGACTTGACTCGGACTCCAGCTTAAAGACTTCAGACTTGGCTCTGACTCCAGTTTAAAGACTTCAGACTTGACTCGGACTCCAGTTTAAAGACTTGTGGACATCTCTGCTATGAGATGGATAGCCTAATTGTTATATAATTCAGATGGGCTACAGGTTGTTTTTATGGCATGCCAAAAAGTGTTTCTTTTTAAATGTGATAATTTGTGCGTTTTACCAGTATTTACTAAACTTTCAATACACAAATTAGAGTATGAAAAATGCAATAGGAAAATTATTTCAAATAAAAGCCTTTTCTTTATAAAAATGTTTCCTTATAAAACAAATTTTTTTGCACTTTTAACTAATGCCATCCGATGATTTCTGATAAAATTATATATTGATGTTCATAAAATTTTCCAGACTGAGACTTTTTTTTTTCTGCATCCATTTTAGTTGCTGTCTGGAGCCCTGTTCTTTTTTAAATATAGCGAGGAGAGCACTGGTAAACTAAGATGAAAGAGAAGAGAGAGGAAAGGAAATCCTACAAAAAAAAAAAAAAAAAAAAAAGTGTTTATCCATATAAAAAAGTCCAAGCTTTCTGCACCAGTATTATCTTGGAGAGAAGGATAGTCAATCCTACACTCTGCCATGAAAAGCAGAGTGTGAGTAGAGGGAAGATGAAGTCTTCATCTCCAAAAAGCACTGGGGAGGAAGTGGAAAAAGGCACAAAGACGAGAAGGAGCTTTACAGTGATGTTCAAAGCATTCTGCAGATATTAAACACATCGGCAGCTGAAGATGCTAAACCCGCTGAGCTATAGAGAGTAGTCATGTGAAAATGCCTGTTTCCAATCAGCTCAGTGCAAAAAAATGACCTTTTTGCAATATCAATGTATGGAAATGAAATAGAGCTCAATGCTTCTAGCTGCCGTATGATGAGGTACAGAGCAGCATATAAACAAATCCAAGATGAATTCATTCCTTACTACTCTCCACTATGACATTCAGAGTTAAGCATGTAAGAGAGTACAGCTGTACGGTCCAGCTAAGATTTATTAATCCTGCATATATATAATCAGCACAAGTCCACAAATGCATTCAGGCAAGGCAATCTGAACACAGCAGAGAGACTGGCCTCCTGTATCTGTGTTGCTGTGGAGTTCAGCTGTGCTGAACACTCAAATCCAAAGAACGTATTATGCGATTATGTGACCGCATCATGCCACACCACTGACTTTGAGTAGAGCATTATGAGCTGGATAACAGAATAAAATGAACTGAAACGGCATATATGCACATATACTACCGTTCAGACGTTTGGGGTTGCTAATATTAATTGTTAGATTGTTTTAAGTTTTATGAACTTGTTTCTTTAAATTTAGATTAACTTAAATTTAACCAAAACAGGGCAGGGATTTCTATTTCCCAGCATGTTTTGCCATGACACTCATTCAGCAAGTGCTATGCTATGCTAATGCTACTAAAGCATTGTGTAACCAGTTAACAAGGTGGCATTTATTGAATTAGCTAGTTAAAGCTAGTCAAGTTTCCACTACTAACAATGTAGGATTACATGATATTTTTAAGTTAAACGTATGAATTAGCTTACTCAAATATTTCAAGTAAAATTTATGATTACAAAATAAAAATCTTCAAGTTCTGCTTGCTTAAACTGTAAATTCCTTAAAACGTTTGAGGCAACTGATAGCCTCAAAAATTTTTTTTTTTTTTTTTTTTTGAGTTTGGCCAACTTATTTGGGTTTACAGTGCCATGAAAATAGTAATCCAATGAAATACTGATCCTTAAAATATCTGTTTTCTGTTTGAATATATGTTAACACTTTCTATGAAGCCCATCTTTATAATGAATTATATCCCCATTTATACTTATAGTATTACTATAAATATGTTTATTAAAACCTATAACCTATATATAAAGTATAACTACAGTTATAGTTATATTTATAACATTTATAAGTCATGCATTTGCTTTTCCAATGCGCATGCTCATAATCCATTACCATTATTAATTAGTCAGTCGTATGTCTCCATGAATGTATTTATAAACCCTGCATTGCTATAATGTTATTATATTATAGTCACAATGACTTTTAGTCATTCAGATTTATGTCAAATACGTGAATATATTGTTATTAATAGGCGTGTTCTTATAAATACGTATTGTGAGTAATAATACAGTTATAAATGCATCATTGATGGCTTTAGGTGAAAACATAGGATGCAATAAAGCAAATGTTAAGAAATCATAAAGATGTGCTCATTATACATTTTGTAAATGTAACTAATGAACAATAAATCCTGTAATAAAATAATGGAAAAAACAAAACAAATCATGAATACAAACAGTATCTTTTTAAATGCTGCATACTAGCAAAACACTGCAACATTATTTTGAAGTATAAATTCAGACTGCTATAAGCAACACCATGCATTTGGCTGAGATATAGATTTGAATTCATCAAAATTACCATTCATGGAAACATACGACTGACTCATTAATACTTAGAAATCAGTGTGTAATGGATTATGCGCATGCACTGAAAAAGCAAATACATGACTAATAAAAAAATTATAATATAAATGTAACTATAACTGTTCTTATAATGCAGTATAGGTCTTAATGAGTCTTCATAAATATATTTATAGTAATACTATAAGTATAAATGGAGATAAAATTCATTATAAGCATGGCCTTCATAGAAAGTGTTTCCAATATATTTTTAAAATGTCATTTATTCATGTGATGGCAGAAATCATTCTAATATGCTGATTTGATGCTCAAGAAACATTTCTGATTATTATCAAATGTTGAAAACAGCTGCTCAATATTTCTGTGGAAACTGTGATTTTTTCAGGATTATTTGATGAATAGACAGTTAAAAATGTTGTTGCTGAATAAAATTACTAATTTCTTTAAAACCAACTTTTGAATGGTAACGAATATATTGAACGGCAGAGTAACAGAAATTATACCGGCTGTTTAACTGAAAATTCTAAAGGGCGATTTTAAAATGTTCATGTTTACTTGGGTGAGAAATAAGTGTTGTTACAATGAGTGTGTACAATAGCATACGTTTTTGCAGAGGTATCAACATTGCTATAAAAATGATCATTTTAATGGTATTACTATTAACTAAGTGACTGCCCTCGTTTGGACATCTGAGAGCATTGAAGGAACGTAACCTCTAACTCCATTTTTCTACCTAGGTAAGAACACCTAGAATGATTGTTGTGAAGGAGCTGCAGAGATGGCCCAATGCATCAAGACACACACACACACACACACACACACACACACACACACACTTGACCAGCATGGCCATAAAACCTTCATTACTTCTGCAATGAGGTGGCTCTCAGCGTAGAACAGAGGGCGACCAGGGGCCGGTCTGTATCTTTGATTTACAACACGCACATCGCCTCCCTCGGCCAGCTGATGCTTTCAACCGCAACACCATCAATCCTCATTACCTCACATGGTAAAAACAACACAGACCCTTATAAAGAATCAGGGTTTTTTCATACAGCATCATGGGCTTCTCAATCTGGTGAAGAACATGTTTGTGGGCCGTGCCCCTATATATGAATCTTCAAATACATATGAATCAACAGCCAAAAAGAGAAGCGTTTCTTTAGTGAAACCAATTCCAACTATATCATACACTTTATGTTGTCTGGCTATAACCAGACCAAGCTCAATCTTTTAAGATTGAACACTGGTCTGGGGAGTCTGCTCTGTATTTTCTACTGCACAAGAGGTGTGATAAACGGGCATAGTTCAAATGACTCTGTATGCAATTGGATAGTCCTTCAACCAATCAGACCACAAGAGGCGTGATCAACAAGCATAATTCAAATGACTCTGTATGCAATTGGATAGTCCTTCAACCAATCAGACCACTGATCCATCGCTTCACTATCCATCATTGTGTTAAACCTGCCAATAGCGCACCAGGTGGATAAGCCGGTTTGTGATTGGTCCCCACAGATTTGTAACAGGAGCAGGATAGAAAAATGTACAGGTTTCCAGCCTGAGCTGCAGGGCGAAATCAAATCGCCAGCAGATCGGACTGGGTTTACCCAGTCTACACTTTATGAAGAAACTGCGTGAAAAAATGTGTGATCTCCAACATTTTGCTAGCATGTTCTAGAAGCCCAGGTCAAAAGATCACGATTTGGCCATCTGAGACAAATTTGAGGAATTCTATATGATTCCTCTAATCTGGCCGAGGTGAAGGAATTTCCCTTGTGGTGATTTTGAGTGGCTCAATATCATGATATGCGGCATCCTAGGGCTTTCACGATTCTTCGTTTGAATTCGAATACTCGATAAAAAAAAAAAAAATCCTTGATTGCAATTTACCTGTGTCGAGTAACCAGCAAAATATCGTAAGTGGCGCATTCCATTGACAAGAATCCATGAACCGCATTATTAGACCGCACAATGTATTATTAGGCTGCACGATGTATTAACACCAGTTAAAAACCATAGCATAATGCTATTGTGAACGCACAAAGGCATATATGCCCAGCGGGTTTAATATGCGCCTCATTTACGTGCGAGTTAGGCTACTTGCGTGCGTCTCAGAGCAGCTCCACCAGAGTTCTGCTCCACATGACTGTTATTTACATGCGTGGAACGTCTCAAACTCCATCTCTGAATATGCTGTGAGTTTGGGTTGCTTATAACGTTCATCTGTTCTTCATCGCAATGTGCGCCATTTCACCAGATTTGTAAGTTAAATCATTTATAAACCTACATCTGTGAATTTGCACTGTCCATGGAGCGGACCTGTTTACATTTCACTGCCGGTTGTATATTCTGTATATAACTGTGTATGTGACAAAACTCTTGAATCTTGAATCTCAACACAGGAGAATACATTAATATGTTTCTAAATATGCAACTGTTCATCACGATTTCAAAATAAAAGTTTAAACCTTTGCTCTGAGTTTGCTTGTTTTACAGAAATTACAGTGGCTGTAACCTTTCTAAGGTAAAGTGGACAAATATTAAAGTTTAAGTAATTTGTTAAAAGATTAAGTTGCTATAATACACAATGTACACATGATTTTGCATATGTATTTTAACGGTGTTGTTCCATCTATGCAACCATATGATTACTTGTTTTTGATACTTTATTTGAACCAAATATTTTGGCCTCATTGTAATTTTATATGTATTTTAAGTCATTTTAAAGGCTTAGGTCTATTTTTATTACCACAAAAAATATTTGGTTACTCGATTAATCGTCAAAAATAATCGACCAATTACTCGCTTACCAAAATAATTGTTAGTGATAGCCTTAGACATCACCATTTTAAAAAATAAATAATAATTTGCTATATAAATAAGTGTAAATTTTAGCGGCATCTAGTGGTGAGGTTGTGAATCGTCCACCGCTCACCCCTCCTTTTCGAAGCACATAGAGAAGCTACAGTGGCCGACAAAGGACAAAGACGTCGTCGTCTGAGACAGCAGAGAGTAGCTAGCGCTCTATAAAGAAGTGTGTCCCTTTAGGGCTACTGTAGAAACATGGCAGCGCAAAATGGCGACTTTACTGTAAGAGGACCCGTGGTGTATGTAGATAGAAATGGCTCATTCTAAGGTAATAAAAACATAACGGTTCATTATGTAAGGTCTTTATACTCCACCGAAAACATAGTTATGTATATTATATTGCATTTCTGTCAATAGTTCTTCCTAAATATTACACACTTTAATGATCTAAACTAACGCTAGACATTGTTTTTGTTTGCTAACCAACATTTAAATCATTGAATGGGTCACGGCTTGATGATGTTAAACTCCAGATGAGTCTTGCATGTATCCATTTTTAACGAGTCTTGACTGTCGTAAAGTCTGACATTAAAGACAACTAGGATCCTAAAGTGTGACATGGCTTACAGCGGAGCTCAAGTTCACACAGTCTGACAAGCAACTATAATATAGGACTATAAAAAATAAAAAAAGGTGCAGTGTGCACCCGGCTTTAGAAAAGTAATAGGTCACATCAAAGAATGCATGATTTGAGGTATCATTCTTGGTGATGATAACTTGAGCCTTAGAAAACACCACTAAAAAGTACTCCATTAGTTGGGCTTGTCAAAACCCATTTTCCAGAGGCTAGTGTTTTATAAAGTTGTGTTGTCTGCAGTTATTGAAAGTGATTGAGCTCGGCCTAAAGAGAAATTCCACTTAGCATTCAATCTTGCAACGATGTCCTAATTAGATTGTTAATGATCATTCAGGCCCTGGATAAAGACTAGGGAATCCACATTTTTGCTATAACAAATCATGTTAAACCAAAGAACGCTCACTGTTCATCTGACCTCCCAGTTTAAAATGAATGCTGACTGTCCTGCTGCCGTTACAGAAGTCTGCTTGGCTGCAGGTCCACTCTGCTACGGCAGCATACTTGTAAACACTTATTTATTCAGGGTACAAGAAACCTCTCTCTTTTTCTGAGTGTGTGCTAGAAGGCGATTACTCTGCAACAATGGAGTTACTAGCCTAGATCCATAACCACCAGACTATCAAAACTGGCATACAAAAATACAAGCTCTTTGATGACAAGCAATTTGTAATGATGTGAAGATTGTTTTAATGGCAATCTGATCAGTAAAATAGATAAGGCATAAAAAGACACCAATGGCAAATCCAAATGGCAAAGTGAAATTTTGAAAGTTGCTTTCACACATAAACAGTTTAGACCAGGGGTTTTCAAAAGTGGGGTCTGGGGATTTCAAAGTGGGGACTTCATGGATTTAACATCAGATAAGCAAAACATAGACACATAAGGCTTCTATATTTTTCATGTCTGTGCAAAAAGTAGGCAGTAATCTCTGCTGAGTTTTGGTTAATTTTTTGCTACATGCTTCAGGAAGTTCACGGAGAGTGAAACGGCAAGTGCAGTTTTCTTTATTTTTCAAAATTGCAACGTTTTTGCCGTTATTTTGAAGGTACACAAATAAAAATAGACCCTTTACCATTTTACATGATGCCTTACTCTTATCTCGGAGTATTTTAAGTTGTTTCCGCTGATATAATCCAAGCAATCATGCAGAAAACATAGAAAATGTATTCGGTTACTCGATTTAATTTGCCTGTTGTACAATATATGTAGGCTGTGTCGCTCAGCGCGAGCATGCAGTGGTGTAATTTCAAATAATAATAAAAATATGTATGTGACGGATGATATTTTGAGTGGATATTGGGACACGACATAAGTACAAAGCCTTCTTTACATGATAAATAACAGTTTAGCAACCAAATGTTACACTGTGACTAACGACTCATTCATTGACGTGATTCATGCTGAATGAGAGGTATGCAAGCCGTTTCAGTTTTGCTTTAAATAAGTTTAATATTTAAAATAAATGTTGTTATGAATGGCACTATAATTTATTTTTATTTTATACATATTTGTTCTGAATAGGCATTACATTTAAACGATTTAGAGTGAGGGGGAGTAAAATACATGTTTACAGAGTTTCTTAACGTTTCGTTTTATTTATAGTATTTACATTATTTCTGAATCTAATAATAAAATGTGACTTACACAGATGCAACTTATTTTCTGAAAAATGGTAAATACGGTAAATAAAATTGAGCTGTAGCCTATTATTAAAAAGTAGGCCTACATTTACAATGGGGACCGTTAGCACCAATAAATCAAGCATATTATGTTCATTACTCTCACCCACGTTAATTTTGGGATTAGCCACTATGAGGAGTCCTTGGAAAATGGGGTCTTTGATTCCAAAAATTTGAAAACCCCTGGTTTAGACAATCATAACAAAGCACATTCACATACAGAAGTCTTAAAGGTACAGTAGTGAGAAAGTGAGATGTTTTTATTTGTAGGAAACATTATAAAAATATGTTACTCACCATGAACCGCAAGTCGTCGAAGCCGTTGAGCAGAAGCTTGCTCTCATACTGTGGAAGACCTATATGCTCCAACCAATCACCGACTGGCTGTTCAAGTAGCCTCCCAGATCCACCTGCGGACAGAGGAAGGCGCTTGAGCAGCGAGAAACCATTGAGACGGTAGCATCGGCACTCGGAGGAAGAGACGTGGCACTGCCACATCATCCTCGGCCAACAGTGCCGAGAGCACAAACACCAAGAAGGCAAAGGCGACAGGATCCCGGCCGAGAGGTGTGGTTGCTCCCACAGCAGGAGCGAACCACGCTTGCTAAGAATGAAGTTTGCGTTCCCGAATTTGGGATGAAGATGGGCCCAATGTTGAGGTTGATCACAGATTTAGACTCCACATTACCTCCCAATTTATATTTCAGAGGTTTTAGCAAGTCGCTATGAAATATGCACACGGAAAACAACTGGGTGCCGAGACCAGCAAATGTCAAAGTTTCCATTTGAGTCCAAAAATCACCCTATGAACCAAAGGTTTGATTTTACAATCCAAAGAGCGAGAGAAGACGATGTGCATCCCTAGAAAGGACATTGTAATAAAACCAATTTCTTTAGAATCCCAGAAAAGCTAGTTCCTGAAAATGCGAGCTTGCAGATCCATCTTTGTACACCTTAATTGACTGAGCAGTTTAATGAGGAAAAGCACAGCAGAGGATCAGGAAAAACATCTCAACTGAAAGCGACCATGTGGAGGTAGATGCACAAATAAACTTCCCACCGTTAACTACCACAAGCAGACATGTAGTATGTGCAACTCTAATTATGCCCAAACAATTTCTACCAATCCCATGAACTGATGCAGAGTGACTCTCAAAACGTCACAATCTCCTGATCTGCTAAGAGTGACTAAAAAGAGACTCAACCGTAAGCCTGGAAACTCTTAAACTGTGCATACTGCACTCTTCATCCTCATGCAAATTAACTTTTAATCCAATCTCTACGATAGTGGTACTTAAAAGTCAGGCAGGATTGCATGACTTGCATGGTACAAAGTCAGTGTAGTTCTCGGGATCAAAGGTACATGAGATCAAGCACTGGTGTTTGGTAGGCAAAGAGAAAGAAAAGCTATCACAACTCTTTGCTCTAATAAAACTCCTGATATCATCCCTATTCTACAACAAATATGCTTGCCTATGATTCCATTTAGTTGCAGAAGAAGCTGACGGAAAAAAGGACACCAAACACATGCCTCACCAATAAACATTTAGACTTGAATTCGGTCTAATCTAAGAAGAAAAGCAAAAATTAACGTAAAACCAATGATCCAATGAGAACTAGTATCTGCCTGAGTCATTCAACTTAATCAGAGACTCCCAAACGCAAAAAAAGTACAAGACTTGCTTGTCCAACACAACAAAGTCTCCCAGAGTCCTACAGAGGTCCAAACAGAGAAAGTGGGTACACTTCCCACATCGGTCAATCCTCCGAGTGTTGCAGACGTCTAGATATCCCTCTAGTTCCTCGAGACATCGCGGCAGCTGTATTAGTAATGCAAGGTCAGTGGGATGTTTGTCGACCCCCCAACCTGCTCCACAGAATGACGCTAAAACTTGACACACTTTGCTGGGTAAGCGGTGCAGACGAGTCTGGATGTTGTAAGAAATGCAGCAGTAATCCCTTCGGCACAGAAGGTGCGGTCTCCTTGTTCAACCGGACACTGTCAATTCTGCTCTGCAACGCTTCTGCTCCGTCTCCTCCTTTCTCTCCCTCACTCCTGCTCTCCCCTCCCTCTCCCTGTCCCCTCCCCGCCTTGCTCTCTCTTCCCCTAAAAGAAACTGCGGGCCTGCTGTCCATTGTCTAAGGACTCATCAAACCTTTGTCCCATCCATTGACCCAACCAAGACCATTCCTCTTTTGCCAGTGTATTGTTGACTACGCTAACAATATTAGAGGCATTGATTCAAAAGACAAAGAAAGAAGCAAGGTGCAATGTTAAATAGTGTTTACACAAAGCAAAGCCCAAACACAGAAGCATATGCAGAGCTTCTAGGCTGGAGGCTGTAGATCTGAGTTTATTGCCAAGCTGCAGGGCAGTTCTTCTTCTAACTCCCCTGACACTCATGCATGTTAATATTTTAGCATCTATATCCACATAGACAGAAACAAAATGAAACAATCTGCCAACAATTCTGTTGCAGGAGTTTGTAAATGAAATATAGTAATCTTGATGTGACAGAGGCCTGATATTAGGAGAGGATCCAAGTTAAGGTTCTGTTCTGTCAAGTCTAAGAAGTTCACTTTAGAAGTTCACTTTAAAAAACACATTGTTTCCATCCAAGTAAACCAAGATTGTTCTGGGAGGTATATAGGTGGTGGCTTTCTAGCCTAGTCAAAAGAGCCCACTCATTATGATGTCCCTAGATTTATTTGTCCATTTTATTGCTTATCCAAAAATCTGAAGTCTGATTTCTTAGAAAGGTAACAGCACACCTCAATAAGCTGCATGGTTTTAGGTATCAAACAGCGCAGGAAAAGCAACACTTTAAAGATTAATACTTTAGTTAAGGGTTTGTTCAAATTAGTATTCGAGCAAAAGCAATAAATGCTGGCTTTAGTAAGCACCAATAACAAAATAAAAAACCAAGACTCATGTCCAAGTAGGATGCCTGCAGGAAACAGGAAATGAGGTCAGTGGCAGTGCCATGTGACAAAAGGACAGAGGAAGGACTGGTCCTCTAGCTAGGCTTTGAACTTATATGGGCCAATGAACTCAGTTGGAACACAAAGGCCCCTTGCAAAGACACAAACCACTTGAAACAGTGTTTACAGGCTTTAAGATGAACTGAAGTGAGAATGGTGCTTAATTCAAGGCTTAAACTTAAGACCAGCAGCTTCCCCATTTGATTTTGCAGGAGAGGGTGGTACAGCAAGCGTGACAGTCTCTCAGGTCTCGATTGCTGAAGCTTGGTTAAATCCAAAGGAAGGTCAATAAGCTGCCTCCATACAGAACAAGGTTACGCATCGCCAAAGGCCAAATCACCAAGCATCTCAGCGTCCATTGATTTAACTCTCAAGTGTCCCCTCGTCCTTCGACAGCACACTGGGATTTCTCATTCTCCATTTAAAGGGCCAGCCAACCCCATATCTTTATTCACTAATGTAACCCTTCTGGACTTGGCCTTCGTCCTCCTCTTGCCCATCAAGAGGTTATTGTGTTTCATTGCTGGTCTGCTCAGTCAGGTCTCATTTCATAGGGGAGCTGATGCAAAGACAGATCCTCATTCAAACATACAATCCACAAAGACACTTGATGCTCAGTTACCATCAGGAGACCAAAGCACTGGCTAACTTTGGGTACAATGAGCAGTAACTGAAAATAACTTGCATCTTTAAGATGAAGGAGGAAACAGGACAGCAGTGTATAGACACAGTTGAAAGAGTAACAGCATTACATACCTGTGGCGGGGCACTCCTGGTCTTTGGAGAAGTCAATGCCGGCACCAATCAAAGTCATGATCTTCTCAATCTGTAAGAGAAAAATTAACAAAAAAAAAATCAAGACACTAACCAAAGCAAAACTTGGAAAAAAAAGCAGCTGGAATTTATGTTAAAACTTTGCATTAATGATTTCCCAGCAGAGCACATGAAGCGGTAATGCAGCAACAATTCCCACTGAGAAAACACCATCTATCATCCCAAGGTTAAAAGAATCATGCACAATGCAAATAAGAAGCGACTTAATGTTGGACAGAGAAATATTTGGCTACACCAGCCCTGACTAATACAAGTGTACCCTCAGTACCCACCCTCAGTTACACATCCATAGTGCAAATACTCAAGAAAGTACTCAAGAAAGTACACCAAATACACCAAGACATACAGGTAAACACAAAAACATGCAGGAGAACAAGGGGACAACATGTCGTATAAGGCACCATCTGAAAAGTCATAAGGGTAAAAGTAGTTCTTTCTTGTATCTGATTATAAGTAGGACGTTTCTGAAAGTTAGCACGACATGACTCTCCTCTTGGATTTCAGTGGAATCAGCATTCATTGATTATGACGTCCACACCCTCCAGTGATTGACAGAATGCTGCAGTGACTGAAAGAACACTGATTACATTACATCAGTCATTTCAGCACGAGAATTCATTCAGTCGTGAAAAGAATTCAAGAACTTCAAAAACGGGCCGTATCCGAGTCAATGAGATTAAGATCGAGCAGTTTATGAATCTACTGATGTGTGGAAGCAGCACATAATTCTTCAGTACAGCAGTGGAGTTACGTAATATAAAGACAGCGGAGGAGGTGACGAGGCATTTACAAATGACGCACAAATTCTTTTAATTGGGGGATGATGTGTCTGTGCAACTGGCATAAATGTGAAAAAACAATGCGAGTTAGTAAAAGAAAGCAGTGACGGCAAAGCTGCCGAGCAATAGCTTATCAAAAGTAGAGAGGTCAAAAAGAGAGCAGCAGACTGAAAAAGGGAGAGAGAGCTTGAATCCTGCCACCACTGCCAAGAAAAGCTGGTCTGCGAGAAGACAAGGTTTCCAAACGACTAGTGACAGTTACACATTTAAAGGAATAGATAAAAAAAATACATTCAAGTTCTGCCCTGATTTACTCATCCTCAAGTTGTTTGAAACCTACATGACTGACTTGCAAAAGTGAAGATATTTTGAAGAATTTTAATGCTGCTTTCTTCCATACCATGAAGGCATGAATGATTGACTTCAAATGTTGTCTCTTTCTCATGCAAAACTATACTTGAGAAGACTTGAATACTGCAAACAAATCACATGCTTGTTCTTTTTTGTCACAT
Organism: Paracanthobrama guichenoti; assembly: GCA_018749465.1. NCBI lineage: Eukaryota > Metazoa > Chordata > Actinopteri > Cypriniformes > Gobionidae > Paracanthobrama > Paracanthobrama guichenoti. Next base: position 18,908,650 of record CM031965.1, read on the forward strand.
TTTGATTCTTTCCCCTCTAATGAAAATGATTCGGTGGTTAAGTAATTACTACAGAAAAAACTGATGTAATTTCCACATGAAAAAGTTAGTTCAGGCAAGTAAATTCTATATAATGGTACTCAATTCAAGCTTGTAGAAATTAAAGTGTAAAATTAAGTCATACTACTCAACTTTTCTGATACTGGAGTTCCCATTATGCACTGGGGTTTGAATAACTAATGAGGTTGATGTTGCACTGTATTCACACTTTTATCATTGCTTTTGTTATTGGGCTTAGTAACTTGCCATTTTGTGACATTTGTAGTTAATTTTCAACTCAAAATGACATTCATACTCATGCTACAGTCACTGAGGTCTCTGTGTTCAGGTGCCACGTTACTACTACTATTACGTAGGCTACACAATATCGATTGTATTATTTACTTGGATGTTTCTAAGCAAAGCATTCACTTTAAAAGCATGGTTTAATTCAGTGTTATATTGTTTGAGGAAACTTAGTAGAAATTACTCAACTTTTTACTGGCCAACTTAAAATGACTTATTTTCTTTGTTAACAGTGTTGGGTGTAACTAGTTACCAAGTAATTAGTTACTGTAATTTAATTACTTTTCCTTGAAAAAGTAAAGTAAGGGATTACTCTTATTTTTTGTGTAATTTAATTAGTTACTTCACATGTAATTGAACTAAATACTGTGTATAGACTGTAGAACAATTATATATAATACAATAGTGGAATTAACATCAAAATTTAAAGTCTAACTTTAAAATGCATGTTTTTATCTATCCTTCTCACATTTGTAATACTTTGATCAGTTAATAAGGATAGCTGATGTAGTTTTATATTATGTATTTGAATGAATTAAAAGAGCTATTTGGAAAGTAATTAGTAATAAGTAATTAAATATTTTTGGAGAGAGTAATTTGTACAGTAATCAAATTACACGATTGAAGATGTAATTAGTAACTAGTAATGAATTACTTTTTTTAGAGTAACTTACCCAACACTGTTTGTTCATTTTACTTGAGTAGAGTTTACTTAATTCCATATGTGAAATTTACTTAAAAGTGTAAAAGTAAATTGTTCTTGTTTTTTTCAGTGTGCATTGATCGTAAGTAAAAGAACAGCTGGAACATTCTGAAAAATATCTCCTTTTGTGTTACATAGAAGAAAGTCAGTGGACCATCAGTGCTATTTAAGTATTATTTATATAGTATTTATTAATATTTTGAATTAGGTTTTCTATTTTCAGTTTGAAGTCTTTAAGTATTTTTTGTTATGCGCTTTTGTTTTTATATTTTATATTTCTTATATTCCAAGGCAACATTTATAATAAATAATAATAATAAAAAAATTTAATCAAATTTTTGTATTTTACTTCAGCATAATTGAAATTAATTTAAAAAAATTAATCATTTTAAAGTGATTATTCACCCAAAAGTGAATGTTTTGTCATAATTTATTCACCCTGACGTCGTTCCAAACCTGTATGACTTTCTTTCTTCTGTGGAACATAAAACAGGATATTTTGGTGTTTCGGTGACCATTGACTGCCACGGTTTGCTCAAAAAATATATAATGGGTGTCAATGGTAACCAAAACTGTTAGGTTCTTTAAAATATCCTCTTATGTTCACAGAGACCTCAGCTTTCTACGTGAAGGTGAATAAACAATGACAATATACATTTTTGGGTGAATTATACCTTTAACTTTAACAACACTGGAACATCATGAGGATGTGTAAATGAACTATTCATTTATGAAAGACAATTATAAGAAAACATCCATTTAACTATGCTATCAGTAACATCCATCAAGAAAGGATCGCCCTGCATAATCTGTCGTAACCCGCGAGCAGCAGTAAAGAGCAGAGGAACAGCAGAGGTGGACAGGAAGCCGGAGGGACGTGTGGAGTATCTTACTCTTTGGGGCGGCCGATGTCTCCATGGAATAGAGAGGGAATGCCTCTGTCTCTGCAGGGAGAAAACCAACCTTTGTTCAAATGCTATTTTGGGAGAACAATGTTTGAGTCTTGACAATGGCACACCTTTAATACAGTTAATGGGAACTAAATATAACCGTGACATCCAGGTCGGTTTGGCACCTCAGTGACCCTGTTTCCAGAAATAAACCCTTTTGAAGATGCACAAACACTTCAAATGGCTGTCAAGAAAAATGAACAGCCTGGGAAAGAGGAAAGTGGGAATGCTTTGATCCCGAAGTTAACGCCAGTTTGGCTCCATCTACAACAGGAGAATATTTTTTGATTTAAGGATTTTTCATTCCGGTCTCATCCTGAAAAAAATCAGAAGTAAGATGAGTCATCAGTTATGTCTGACATCCCTCCATCCCACAGCAGTTTCCTCATTTTCAGTACACAGCGCGTCTGTTAGAGCGCTCACGGCACATGAATGGCAGATTGTACAGCTACTCGCTTCTCTTTTACAAATTTTCACTCTGTTATAGCTAGTGGTCAATCCATACGGGTTTGTCAATGATTGCTGATACAATGAAATATCAATGGCATGGGATAGTGGGTATTGCACATGATTTTCTCTCTCTCTCTCTCTCTAGATAGAGAAACTATGGTTACACTATTTTAGGGTGTAATTGCTACAGTATAATTATATATTTAAGTACGGAGTAATATTAACTACATGTACTTACTAGCCTATACGATGGGTATGTTTAGTATTAGAGGTTAGTTTAGGATTAATTACATGCAATTATGCATAATTTATAGTTATCACTATAGTAATAACTGAAACAAGGACACTGTAAATACAGTGATACCGAAACTATATATGAACAAAGCTTATATGATTTCAACAGTTCCTATATCAATACTCTAATAAACGCAACCGCCTTAAATAATGTGTTGTCTGATGAAGAGTTGAGCGCCAGTTCTTCAACACATCAAGCTTACAGTCAGCACAGACGCACACGATCAATACCTTTCATTTGACAGACAATCAGCTGGTTGCACAACATGCCTCTTAAGTGCTTAAAATATTAACACAGTGAACCAAACGTGCATGAATCTAGCCGTATTTAGAAGCCAAACCCATTCATCTGAACGAGTGCTTGATTCCCTAAAAAGAGTGAACATTTGTTGTTGAGATTTGGTGACTGAACTGCACGTCATTTCTCCAGTTTCATTTTTAGTTCAAATAAGTAAATTAAATCAAACTCCATTGCGCCACATGTAGGCCGTTGAGCAATGAATGTGACCCAATAGCACCATCTTGCGTCCCAGTTGTACGCTTTCAAATTTCTGTAAGTATCTTCCAAATAAATTGTATCAATTAAGAAAAAAAACCCCACAAATACACTGAATGATCAACCATTTAGGTTGGACTCCGGTAAGTTCTAGTGTAAAAATCACGAACCTGACTCTCAATCCCTTCCATTCCAGGGCGGGATGCCCTCAGTATCCTCCCTTTTTATTCTAATCGGTTTTAAAATATTCTATATAATTTTTTTATTCAACTCATTGTTATTTACATTTTTTTATGCATGCTATTTTTAATTCCTATGCATCTGTTGTAATTATTTTGATTATTTTAATTCCTTGAATTAATGTAAAGCACTTTGAATCCCCATTGTGTATGAACTATGCTATATAAATACACTTGCCTTGCCATTGTAATTTTTAAAGAATGTTTAAAATATATGACCTCCCTCCTCAAAGCATTACCAAATTAGGCAAAAAAAACAAGAACAAATTCTACAGCAATCAATACAAATATTAAATGGAATTAATATACAAATATGGTCCAAACCAGAGTTGGATTGCTACCCCTCCCCTGCTGGACTGTGTTCACATTATATTATTTGGGTGTGAACCGCAGTACGTTTGATTATCAAAGCAGCAGCCGTTTACCCTTTGTTGTTTGTTAAAGGGATAGTTCACCCAAAAATTAAAAATTATCCCATGATTTAATCGCCCTCAAGCCATCCTAGGTGTATATGACATTCTTCTTTCAGATGAACACAATCGGAGTTATGTTAAAAAATGTCCCGGCTCTTCCAAGCTTTATAATGGCAGTGAATGAGAGCCCAAAATTTGAAGCTCAAAAAAAAGTGCATCCATCCATAATAAAAGTGCTCCACATGGCTCCGGAGGTTAATAAAGGCCTTCTGAAGCAATATCCATAGTTAAAACTTTATTAAGTAAAATATCTAGCTTCAGACGGACTGTCTTCCGTACTCAACTTCAGAAGAAAGTGTAACGCCTCTTGCATTTCAAAACGTTTACGCTACGTCCAACATCATTGTCGCGACAGTTATGCTAATTTATAATGTTTATAAACTTTATAAGTGTTAAATACGGATATTTTTCTTACACAAACTCATCGATTCGCTTCAGAAGGTCTTCATTAACCTCTGGAGCCGTATGGAGCACTTTTATAATGGATGGATGCACTTTTTTGAGCTTCAAATTTGGGGCTTCCATTCACTGCCATTATAAAGCTTGGAAGAGCCGGGACATTATTAATATAACTCTGATTGTGTTTGTCTGAAAGAAGAATGTCATATACACCTAGGGTGACTTGAGGGTGAGTAAATCATGGGGTCATTTTCCTTTTTGGGTGAACGGTCCCTTTAATGACAATGCAGGAGAATGCAGCAAAATACATAGTGTTGCCCACTTCACTTTTATATTTTAGATTTTGAACCTTTGGTTTTGTTTTCAAAGCATCAGCATATAACGGTCTATCCGTTGCAAAATGTACTGCAAATGTTCTAAAGGACGCAGGAGTCCAGCAGAAATGAAATGTACATTCTCCACTTGCAAAGCGTCAGTCATGCTTGTCAAGAAAGTGAGTGAGAACGCACACAAACACACAGATTTATCAAATCATACGTCATCAATAGCGGTTCACTTATTTGGTATGATTGTGTTAATATCAGCAGCGAAGCGTACTGACTTTACATGAACTGTACCCCAGACCGCCCTTTTTATGTGGACTTGTGTACCTTGTGCAGGTTCACATCATCCATACGAACTGAACTTTGACATCAATCAAACACAGGTGTGCACCAAAAGTGCTTGTGTGAAAGTACCCTAAAGCTCTGACTGGTAACTGGATTTTAGCCACAAACCCAAACTTCTCTTTGCCACAAATGCAGTCTCTCATATTTATCTACATCAGTATTCTTCAGCGTGTCTGCTGACCTTATCACACAATTGGAAAAGAAATTATGATGAATAACGAACTGATGTCCGTGTCAACTTGTGATATATTTCACTGCAGAAAAATGATCAAGTATAATTAACCAGAACAAATGTTACATGAACACTTGCGTAACTGGGTGAATCTCACAAAGCCTGTCAAGAAATTGATTTTGCATAAAGAAACGGACCTATTTCTAGAACCATTAAGTTTTTGCAATATAACATGTATTGTTACTACTGTTGGATTAGTCTGCACTGTATGGGCTTATTAATGAAGGGTCTCATGTCTGTTTCACTGAACAGAAATCATAATATAAGCTGTTATCAAGAAAACATAGAGCCATCTAGAGGCAAGTCAATACCAATACAAGGCCAAGAGTGATATGACGACCCCTAAAATCAGAAGAAAACAAAGCTCCCTCTTAAAAGGAGCGTTCACCCAAAAATTAAAATTAGCCCATGATTTACTCACCCTCAAGCCATCCTAGGTGTGTATGACATTCTTCTTCCAGACGAAGACGGAGTTATATTAAAAAAAATGTCCTGGCTCTTCTAAATTTGAAGACCAAAAAGACCATTATAAAAGTGCTCCACATGGCTCTGGGGGTTAATAAAGGCTTTCTGAAGTGAATCGATGGGTTTGTGTTAGAAAAATATCCATATTTAACAATATAAAGTAAAATATCTAGCTCCCAGAATTATAAAGCTTGGATTAGCCAAGATATTTGTTTTAATATAACTCTGTGTTCGTCTGAAAGAAGAATGTCATACACACCTAGGATGGCTTGAGGGTGAGTAAATCATGGGCTAATTTTAATTTTTGGGTGAACGGTCCCTTTAAGCACAGCTTCAGAAAACAAACCTTACTTGTAAACAAAGCTTACTTGAGCCTCCTCAAGCATCTCAGACTGCCACTATATCTGACTCTCTAAAGAGCTGGAGCTCTCCAGAGGACGGCTCTACAGGTTTAAACATAGTCCAGACGAACAGTGCTGCATGCAAATACACCAACACTTGCTATAAATCACAGACACATTATGCACGGCTCAATTAATGAACCAAACTGAGAAATATTGCATGCAAAGGAAATAAGTGAGTGAGTAAATGCTAAATAATTAAATGTTTTCTGCATCAGCAAGAGTATCATCATCATACAGTATGCGGCATGTGTTTGCGGCTCACTCACACACACACACACACACACACACAAAAATGTCAGCTTTAAAGAGAATATAACAATAGAAGTACATTGCAAAAGAATACTTCTGAGGGACAATGGGAGCGAGGAAAAACTCTGTGCAATGGGATTTAATATGATAAAACATGCTCAGTCAAGCTGGCCAGTACCTTTGTGGTAGCAGAGAGCATATAAATTAGGCAACATATTTAATAAACATGCAAATAGCAGGTGTGAAAGTGTAGAACTTGTGAATGACGGATGTTTAAATTCTACAGAAACCTGCAACTGCAAATTTCATGTTGTTGACCAATACATAATGGTACTAAAATATTAAATTCTAGCTCTGACTACCCTAATGTATTTGAAATACATTTATTTTATGCCAAGTATACTACGAATACACGTACATATTTATGTACTTAATATAAATACCCTTCAATTGTACTTTTGGTATACTAAACGGATATACTTAAAGTCTGCTAAATTGGAACAACCAGGCTAATTTTGTACTTAACGCACTTTAGTTATCCAGAAATAGTGCTGAGGTCCAACTAAAGATGTACTGAAGTATATCTGATTGAGCTAAAGTCGAACTATTGCAAGGATACCTTAGGTGCACTTTAAATATCTTGCATTTAAAGACTGGTATTATACAGGGATCAAACTGTCCTTACAAATAATAACGAAATTAAAATACATTTTAGGCTTAATATTAAGAAATAAATAGAAATGGCAATAAAGAAGTACTCCAAATAAAGTTGAAGTCTCAAGCTACATGTCAGTAAATATTTTACAGGATTTGTAGTATAGTTAGAATGAAATAAATGTAATTTAAATACATTTTGGTACAGGTTTTTTTCACTAGGGTGGTAACCAGATTTCAGCAACACCAACACACCAAACACCAAACCAAATGTTATTGCTTTATTATTATTAGCAGTAGTAGTAGTATTGTAGTTATTAGTATTTATTGTTTGCCTTTCTGCCACATTTATAGAGTGGTGCAGGTATGATGTCAAAACCAGGAAGTCTTTTTTGAGTAAAAAAGTATTTATGAGTAAAATAAAGTCCCCCACCCCCACCGTCCTTATCTAGTTACTCAGAAATATAAGTTTTCAAAAATAAACATAACTGCTTCAAAATTTGTGTTCTCTCTGTGGGTGCTTAATTTACTCTGTAAAACAAAACAATCAATTACCATCAAGTTATGTTTGCCACAGGCTTTATTTTTCTCATAAACTGAAACCCTCATAGGAAAATCTTGAAGGAACCAGCAGTGAATTAGACTTCCTGTTTCTGACGTCATCCCTGCAGCACAGGGATAGTAGAAATGACAGGAAATTATGGAATAGAGATGGGGGAATAAGACCAGAAAATGTTACAGGCCAGAATCAAATTCATTTTGCCAATATGATCAACATGCACGTGCAAACCACTAGACCATTTATTTAATTAAAAATATCTATTAAGAGAGTTCAAAAAGAAAGAAAAACCTCTAATGTTTCTATGACAATAGTTTTGTTGACAGTTATTTCAACAGTTTTTGTTGGAGATATAAGGCTACTGAGAACAAGAGACAGAAACAGAACCCAAGAGAGCAACAAAACGCTCATATTTAATGAACCATATCATATTGCATCTGCTTAAAGCTCTAATTAGGATTCGGTCTCAGAAAAGTGACTATTTACTGTAATGAGAGTTCGTAGGTGAAGCTGCGTGTAGACGTCAATAGCTCTGTTCAAAGGACCAGAGGTGGAAGACACTGGTTGAGCGGTATTACGGTGTGTGAACACCAAAACGAAGTGAACATTAGCATCGCTGAAGAGCAGGGGTGTTCAACCCTGCTCCTGGAGGGCTACCATCCTGCAGATTTCAGTTCCAACACACCTGTCTGTAATTATCAAGCAGCCCTGAACACCATGATTAGCTGGTTCAGGTGTGTTTGATTCAGGTTGGAGCTAAAATCTGCAGGGTGGTAGCCCTCCAGGACCAGGGTTGGACACCCCTGCTTCAGAGTGTCTTCACGCACATCAACAACATTTCTTTCTAACAGTTTTTCCCGTCATCAACCATGTTGGAGTAGCTAACGTTACTATTGCTGCTGTAAAAGTCCCAAATACGCCAGAGAGCCGAATGCACCATCCAGAGGTGCACAAAACTCCGTGAATTTCACAGTTTTCTCCAGAAACTGCGTCTGGATGACAGACACTTCCAGTGCTACTTGAGGATGACGGGTGCCCAGTTTGATAACCTGCTAGCTAGGGTCAATCAGTGGCCTCAATTTTCTTTAAGTTAAGAAATGTAAAGTTTAAGTAAGCAGAACTTGCAGATTTCCATTTTGCAATCATACATATTAAATGCTCTGAACTTGAAATATATGAGAATGAGAATATTATGGAAACCTGACTAGCTTTAACTAGCTAATTCAATAAATGCCACCTTGCTAATTGGTAGCACAATGCTTTGATAGCATTAGCGTAGCATAGCACTTGCTGAATGAGGACAGCAATATAAATCATTTAACATAAATCTGTTCTCAAACTAAGCTCATGCTCCACTCGTCACCACGATGGAAACCCTACAGAAACCAACATAACAGAAACTCTTCTAAACTAGCATAACAAAACATTAAACACTGCTAAATCTCCCACTTAACGTTAATCTTGCACACATACAAAAACATTTATAACTAAAATAACACTTAATTTTGGCATAATATTGGCAAAATTGACAAACTCAAATTTAATTGAAACTGGGCTGGGATTTCTGTTTCCCAGCATCCTTTGTCATCCTTTTGAGTGTCATGGCAAAGCATGCTGGGAAACAGAAATCCCAGCACAGTTCAATGAAAACTTAAAATGTGTCAGTTTTGTGAACTCAAAAGAAAAAACAAAGTTATAAATACTCATAAAAGTTTTTCTAATTTGTTTAATTCGAGTTGGCTCTACTCAAACCAATTCATTATTTTGAGCATTAGAGTTTACGGTGCAGGATCTCTCAGGTCAGGTCTCAGGTCAGGGGCAATTTCATAATTAGTGTGTCAATACCAATAAATATACAGCGCATCTATCGATTTTATCACACGAAACAAGTGAATTATGTTGATTTGTATAAAGTCTGAATTCATGTTTTGTCAGGCCTGTCTATAAAATGATAAGGGAAAAAGATGCTGTTTTTTCTGAATGGAGTTTGGATCGATCAGCACTGTAGCTGCTCAATATCATGCCATTTAAAATAGGAATAAATACTACATTCAAAACTCTACAGAGTATATATATACACAGAGTATGTGTATTGTCAGCAATACTTTAAGTAAATAATGCTCTGCTTCATTTCTGATACAACCGGACAGCTTTTCGCTGATTGGCTGATGTGTCATGCCAAGACGCGTTTGAGGTGAATATCGCACGTTTGCAGCAATTGCGCCGCCCACCGCGGGTTCACGTCTATTCGCGTCTTTGCATTGACTTTGTATGTAATCTAAATCGCGCAAATAATTAAAATTAGCTTTTGGTGTGCGATCTTCAGTGTGACACTTTAGATTCGGCTCATATGCAAGGAGAATATGGCTTGTGTGGTTATCTTATAAAATAACTCTGACTTCACCCAATGACTCACTTCAAACCCAAAGGGCGTAACAGGAAATACATAATTGAATACACAACACAGATCTTGCTCAGCCTCTGAGCAAGCAGTGTTCTCTCACACACACACACACACACACACACACACACACACATATTTGAGCCTGAGGCCACTCTCATTCAATATGAAAATTGTACTGAAAACACAATTCAGATTCCCATCAGTTGGCCAGCAGGCAGAATTAATGCACCTCCGTAGAGAAGATAAACCCAAACCTGAGAGTCCAGCCTGTGATCCCCACGGGTTCAAAACACACACATGAGAGAGAGAGAGAGAGAGAGAGAGAGAGAGAGAGAGAGAGAGAGAGAGAGAGAGAGAGAGAGAGAGAGAGAGAGAGAGAGAGAGAGAGAGAGAGAGAGAGAGAGAGAGAGAGAGAGAGAGAGAGAGAGAGAGAGAGAGAGAGAGAGAGAGAGAGAGAGAGAGAGAGAGAGAGAGATTCAGTGTGAGGGCCTCTTCATGGTAAACACTTCAAACAATAGTCGAGTCAAAGGCCGCGGTGGAGTCACAGGTCGACAGCTGAAGTATAGCTGAGCCGTGGGGTTCATACGGGGAGGATTGTGTGTTTGTGTTCCTCTTCAGAATAGATAACTGCTGTGCCAAACTATAAAGACCCCAGGCATCTGGCAAGGCTGGCATGGGCCAACAAAAGGGCAAAAGGACCAAGACCATGCGGCAAAAACCAGTCACAAAAGAGCCAAGCTGCCATCCATTCATCAAGTCCAAACTCAGAAAGACTCCTGCCAAGACAGGTGCCAGTCGACCCAGAATAAAGCAGATCAGCTCGGTCCAGAAGAGCCTCTTTGCGGTAACAATGCTACATCATAAACACCTGCAAAAAAAAAAGTCCTGGTACAACAAACAGAAATCTTGTTTACGGAAGTCTGTTTCATATGCTAATCGCTTAAACAGGCCATACTGGTCAGCTTCATATCAAGCAATGGAGATCATATTCTGAAAGTCTATTTTGTATCTAAACCATAGAAACTAGGGCTGAACGATTAATTTCATTTGCGATAATATCGCGATAATGATTTTGTAACCGCAAAGGCTGTGTCACTCTGGTCATGTGACACGTGAGAGTGAAAAAAAAAAAGCAGTGTTGCCAACTCAGCGACTTTTCAAAAAAGCGACTAGCGACAAATCTAGCGACTCTTTGGACAAACGTCAGTTACTTTAAAAATGTTGCCAGTACTGTCCTGCGAGCGCGAGGTCTTGCTTTCTCCCTGCCGTCTACCCTGTTCAGTGAATGGCTGAGAGGAGCAGCAGCGCATGCCGGTGAACACGCAGCAGCCGACAGACGTGACTGAGCGAGCTGCACGCGGATTTATCACTTATCTGCTTCCTTTGTTTTATATTTAAAACATTTAGCTTGACCCGTTATGATTTCCATTCTTCTCTTGTGCTTATCACTTGTATTACTCACTATCACAGAGCTTTAGTTCTATCCAGTGTCTGACCTCTCTCAATTCAGATTATATTAAACGTATAGAAATTTTGTCATTCACTATATCATACTCGGTCTACAGTATGACAAAAAATATATAGGAAATGAGAACGTCTTTATTGGACAATCGGCTATATTATATTATTTTAAAATACAGTATGTGAGCACGGATTTAGGAGAGAAAACATTAGGCAGGCAGAACACAAGTAAGACGTGATGACGTCACAAATATGCTAATTGACCAATGATGTCATCTAGTGACAATTAGCAACTTTCTGGGCAGGCTTTAGCTACTTTCCTTGGAAAATAGTTGGCAACACTGAAAAAAAGCAGTCTGCAGAAGAAGCATCAACTTGGCATGTCATGCCTACGGGCCTGGCCTAAAGGAAAGAACAGTTTGTGTTTAATCTATCTAATATTGTGTTGGTCATACTAATAGAGGAGGGAGAAAAGATCCTCTCTCCAATCATTCTGGATCAATTCTGAGCTTAGATTTTAACTGCAGGTGCGCGGCGGCGCTGCGCGTGTTTTAGAAACACCCGTATTCTGATTGCATTCATTTCCTCTCACACACAAACAACACTCATCAGTATGTGTTTAAGTAGGATAAAGTGGGACATTTACTTGTGTGTATCATCAATTTTTATGAAAAAAATAGCTTTTTTTTGTTTTGTTTTTAACCATTACGGTAAATGGTAAAATGAGTAGATTATTTCTGACTAGTCTACAGTGCAGACATTTATTTCATTTTAGTTTACTCAGGTGTGCTAACTGCTCTAAAGAAAAAGGGAAGCTAATGTATAAAGTTAATAAGTTAAATTATTGCTGTTGTTGTTAAGTTAAAAGTGAATCTAGTGTTATTATTGCTAGTGCCCTGTCATGAACCCTGCAAACAGAATCGAACCGTGGCTCCAAAACCATGACATGAACCAAACCGTGGCATAGGTGTATCGTTACACCCCTAACATATACATATATATATATATATATATATATAATATATATACATATATACACATATATATATATATATATATATATATATATATATATATATATATATATATATATACATATATATATATATATACATATATATATATATATACATATATATATATATATATATATATATATATATATATATATATATATATATATATATATATATATATATATATATATATATATATATATATATATATATATATATATATATATATATATATATATATATATATATATATATATATATATATAGATTAAGATTTTCCAAAATCGTTTTCAGCCCTAATAGAAACTTTCATTTTATGAATAGAATGAATAGAAATGAATAGAAAATTCATTTTAATGATTAAAGTCTGCATAAACTGGATTAACAATTTGTAGCAACTTTAGCAATATGAATTGAAATCATAGCAAACACTGGTGAAAAGTCTTCCATCACAACAAAAGGAAACTCTTAACTTACGAAAGTGATTTTCACATGCAAATTGTCAACATATGTTTGCATCTCATAAGTTTTAGTAAGTTTAAGGACGTCAAAATCATAGTAAACACTGGCGAACGGAAATTCGAATTTACATAACTTATTTTGTATGCTAATCGTTAAAGCATGCAATTGACCACAGCAAGCACAGGAGAAAAACTCTTCATACCACAACTAATGGAAAATCTTCACAAAAAATGTGTTTTGTTTGCTAATCATCACGACATGTGGGCCAGGTCAGTTCAGAAGAGCCTCTCTCCGTAAACAATGTTACATCACAAACACTGGCAAAAACTGGTTCTGGCAAAACACTAAGGGTGTGCGATATTGACAAAAAAATATATTTTCTCGATAACGATAATTAGACGATATTTTGCTGAGTGTGTTATTTGACCGTTGGCAGGTTTAGGACTGCCATGGTCAGCTGACTCCTAAAGTTTATGATATTCTTCATGTTCTGTGTGGTGGTCAGTTCACAGAAGTGACAGAAATCATCTTTTTTACCTTGATAAAATCTTTTGTGTCAATTTCATAAATTTAATAAAAATGTATTATAATAAGACACAACAGGGCTGTTACCAATCAAATGAAATAAGTATCAGCAAAATGAATCTTTGCAGTGCAGAGGAAACGCAGAAGCTGCATCTGAAGTGGCATTGAGATCATTTACACAGCTCACAAATTAATAACCTGCAGTTATGCATAAATAATGCTTTGATGTTTAAAACATAAAATGTTGAATAATACTGATATTTGAAATGATTTAAAACATGAAAAGATACTTTAACTGTGAAATTAAAACCGCCAGTAGGTGGCAGAAAGTCACGTTTAATGAGTGAGTCATTGAGATTCAACCGATTCATTCAAACAGCCGATTCATTCAAGGAACGAAGCATTCGACTATCTTAATCTATCTTAGTCATTGAATCACTGATTCAGTTGATTCGTTCAGAAAGCTGATTCAGTCAGTATGAAAACAGCGCTGTGTTTCGCTCAGAGATGCAGATACAGTGCTTTGTCTTTGTTTTGAACTATTTTTCAGTGGTGAAATAGAGCAAAAACAGGCAATATGGAAGTCTAAACTGTAAGTCACTTATATTAGCTTCTTGTTTAGCAAACTTGCATAAAATCAATATCACATTTGAAAAACTGCAATCTTTGTGAGATATCTTATTAACTATATTATATGATATAAATCACGCAGTGAAAGCGTGTACTCTAATGCGCACCCGCACTAATCTAATCAACAAAACTACATCAGGTAGTGTATGCGTGCACTCTCTGGGTGTGTGTGAGGGATATACTCGATAATGTCAGATCGCACATCGTTAAAACAACAATTACGATATTATCGCAGACTATATACATCGCACACCCCTACAAAACACACCGAAAATCTTGTTTATGGAAGTATGCTAAACGCTTAAAGGTGTACCATGTAACTTTTCCGTCCGCTAGAGGTTGCCTATTCAAAACAAAGGTGTAGTTTGATGATGCCAAGTTTGAGCGCAGAATCTTGGGACATGTGGTCTTCACCTCACAGCCGGTGGAAAAGAATCAGGATAGGACTCGGGCAGAAATCATGTTCATTAATGCGTTTATTAACGTTACTGTAGTGTGAAGCAGAGCAGGACCGAATGTTGAGGGAGCTGAGCAAGGCCACTGGAGCGATTGTTACACAACACACGGCTCGCGAGCAGCGGGACTTTTATTATGACGGGACACAGTCACCGGCGCCATTTCCGCTTTTCCAGTCATGAGTATGAGGTAACGCAGCTCTGTTTATCATATTAGATACATCTGAGTGTGTTGAAAATGATGTTATGACATTACTCTGTGCGTCCGCTCGGCGGCTGCTGTGACACTTGTCGCACACTGAAGTAAGAGTAAAGAGTTTCTGCAGAATAAACCCGGAAAACCGAGGGTAACACAGATATGACGCCATTGACAGGCGACTCCCTCACACGCCCCGGTTCATTGGTTAAAATAGCAATTTTCTCACGATTTACAAATAGTTGGAAACATTTGGTATATTGTAAGAACTCAACTGAACAAAATATATTACACTGGCCTAGTGGTTTTTGGATATTTGACTGCAAAAATCCTACATAGTGCACCTTTAAACATGCCAAATTGGTCAGTTTAGGGAAATTAAACCAGCAAGCAGTGGAGAACATGTTCTGGCGAAACAAATGGTACATCTTATGAAGGTCCATTCCATATTGTAAACTGCTGAAAAGGTTAGAGAAATATATCAAGCACTTAGCTTAACACTATTTATACATCGATTTTGCATTAAATCAAACAAAGTTGGTCTTATAATTAGTAGCAAGTTTATAGAATATTAAAAGTAAAGTACTAATAAATCACGTAACTGGAATATTTCAGATCATAGCAAACACTGATAAAACCCTTGTTTTTGTTTTTAAAAAAAAAAAAAAAAAAAATGAATACATCTCCATAAACAAATGGCAAATTTTACGAAAGTCCATTTCATATTCCAGAACGTTTAGAGAAATATACAACATAATCTGTCAAATGCTTACCAAACACTGTGTTTTGTCTATGACAAACTTAATTTACGAAAGTTTGCTTTGTGTTTTAATCATTGAAATATGCGACACTCATCTAAAAATTTAGAGAAAATCAAAATCATAAAAAAAGTGTTCTGGAAAAAAACTGTTAATTTTAGTACAGAAGTCTGTTTTGTTTGCCAGTCATTAAAACATAAAATATAGTTCTTTTAAAAGTGAAAAAAAATTACAACTGAACCGATTTTTGGAGGGTTTAAAAGTGGGCATCAACTTTGGAGTAAACACTCACTGCATATTTGTAACTGACCAAAACTGAAAGAGAAAAGATCCGTCAAGACATTCTTTCTACGGTTTCTAGCAAAAACATCCATCTCTACAAGGGCAAATATATTCTTGGATCCTCCCAAGACTTGCACCACTGAGAAAGTTGTGGACGTCAGCCTTAAATCCCACGTACCTGACAACCATTTTAAAAAACAAAAGTCGTCATGCGAGCAGAGCAGCTGACACGTACAAAACAAACTGCACTCACAAATGCTGGTCGGGTGGCAGCCATTCGGCTTGAACGGGACGCCGGGTGGGCGAACGCATAGACGTACGGACGGGGACGGAGGAGATGCGTTTAACTCCCTCAGGCTGACTGCATCTCCACATACAGAGCAGACCTCCTCTTCCTAAATGTGCTGGCCTCTACAGAAAGCTTCCCACACTGTCACGCTCAGTCTAATCCTGAGACGGCCTGTATTAGCATGAGCTGCCTTTGCCTTCCCAACCCCCTGCCACACACGGACCCTCATGCAAGTCAAAATCTCCTTTGTATGAAAAATTAGACTGTGGGAGATGTGTGTGTGTGTGTGTGTGTGTGTGTCACACACACACACACACACACACACACACACACACACACACACACACACACACACACACACACATCTCCCACAGTCTAATTTTTCATACAAAGGAGATTTTGACACACACGGGGAACGTGATGGGTGTTGTGCGTTCCTGCACCCACAGGCTGTCACTCAGGGCAGCGAAGTGTCCCGGACCAGCCAGCCGTGACCGCTGGGGGAGGAGAAAGAGAGAAAAAGACAGAAAACAGACAACAGAAATGATGACAGACTGCTGTTTGGACATTTGGGACTGCAGGACAAACGCAGAGACGAACGCAGAGACAACATATGGATATAAATTCTGCTGCTACAGACAGAAGGCAGAGAAGATGCGTATGTTGATTTAACGTCAACATAAAACATTTGCAATCATTTTACATCTGATATTTGACACATTTCTGAGTGAAATAAGATATTCAATGACACACTTGGAGTGAGATTTGTTTTACCCATCGGAAGTTGAAAAAACGGGCAATTTTGATTTATGCCTCAAGAATCTGAGAAAACAGATAAATATTAATTTAATATATTGTTGGTAGCTGTTAATAAATGTAACGGATAATATCTTTTTTTTTCCCTTTTCTTTTTTTATTTTTACCATGAGCTGAAATAATTGATTTCATTGATTACTCGGTCCAGTTGATTCCCCCATTTTCCACCATCAAGCAACTGCTGAGGCTCATCAATAAAAGCATTAAGAACACATATTCAATGGGAGCAAAGTGAATCAAACTTCAGTATTGGCTCTGAGCGGTTCGTTTGCTGCTGTACCTCACTGAAGCGTTCAGAAGCTGCAGGACAGTGCGTAGAGAGCTTCATGGAATGGGTTTCCATGGCTGAGCAGCTCATCCAAGCCTTACATCACCAAGTGCAATGCAAAGCGTGGGGTGCAGTGGTGTAAAGCACGCCATCATTGGACTCTAGAGCAGTGGAGACGTGTTCTCTGGAGTGACCAATCACGCTTCTTTGTCTGGCAATACGATGGACGAGTCTGGGTTTGCCGGTTGCCAGGAGAACGGTACTTGCCTGACTGCATTGTGCCAAGTGTAGAGTTTGGTGGAGGGGGGATTATGGTGTGGGGTTGTTTTTCAGGGGTTGGGCTTGGCCCCTTAGTTCCTGTGAAAGGAACTCTTAATGCTTCAGCATACCAAGACATTTTGGACAATTTAATGCTCCCAACTTTGTGGGAACAGTTTGGGGATGGCCTCTTCCAACATGACTGTGCACCAGTGCACAAAGCAAGGTCCATAAAGACATGGATGAGTGAGTTTGGTGTGGAGGAACTTGACTGGCCTGCACAGAGTCCTGACCTCAACCCGACAGAACACCTTTGGGATGAATTAGAGCGGAGACTGCGAGCCAGACCTTCTCGTCCAACATCAGAGCCTGACCTCACAAATGTGCTTCTAGAAGAATGGTCAAAAATTCCCATAAACACACTCCTAAACCTTGTGGAAAGCCTTCCCAGAAGAGTTGAAGCGGTTATAGCTGCAAATGTAGGGTTTAACTCCACTTTAAACCCTACATGAAAAGGTAGACGTCCCTTTTGGTAATAGACAGACAGACAATCCCAAACACTTTCGCCACAGTTACTTCATCAATTGGCTAGTCTGTTCTCTTTGTAAGGGTGGCCAACTGCCAATTAGTCAAAAACATATTTTGATTGCCCCACAGAGTGATTATTCAGTGTTTTTGCTTCATTATTTTTATCAAGAGAACATGTTGAAGGCCACATGAACCAAAAGAGCAACTTGCTATCAGTGCAGATGGCAACCGCAAGCAACTTCAGCTAAAGTCTAAAACCATTTTTTCCCGTGTGACTTCTCACACCGTCATGTAGGCCTATTGTTTTCTAAAGAATAAATAAAATGACATTTCACAGACAGACAGACAGACATATATATATATATATATATATATATATATATATATATATATAGATGGATAGATGGATAGATGGATAGATGGATAGATGGATAGATGGATAGATAGATAGATAGATAGATAGATAGATAGATAGATAGATAGATAGATAGATAGATAGATAGATAGATAGATAGATCTTTCCAGTAGAGGGCAGAAGAGAGTAACAAGAGTAGGAACGCAATAGAGACGGACACACTGGAAAAATTCCACACAAATCTCAAACGTTTGGCTCATGAGCAACAGCCACATGCTGAACAGGGTGAGACAGAAAGGCAGAAGAGAAAACAGAAAACAAGTCAACAGACTAAGAACAGAACAAAATTGTTATCGGCAGGCGAGTTTTCTCTGCTCCCTGACCTCTCGTCATTTCACATCAAATGTCTCTGAACAGAAAGAACAAACACCACAGGTGATGCTACAATACACACTACATCCAGATTAGGCTGTTATTGTATAGAGGGCATGTCTCCTGACCCTAAGGCTTAGCTTTGTTACACACTAGGAGAAAACAATACTGTATTACAAAAGGCACTTTCTACAAAGGTGCAAAATAGGGCTTAAAAAATTAAAGAACAAAATAAGAATTTTTTCTTTTCCTTTTTAACAATTAAATAGTGAAAGTAGGTACTTGAAGTCGGTGTGAAATGGAAATTCACCCAATCTATTTTGCATGTTATAGATCTTAATGTGAATGATTCATTCATGCAGGTTTCATTTAGCATTTTTTCAATCAAAATGTCACAACTAGATCTTCCAGTGAAGAGACAGACTCCTCTCTGTTGATGTCTGCAGGACGACTTTCACACAATTAGTCCCTTTCTTACAATCGTCTGTAAGCTCGCATTCAAAACTGCCTCCATCCATCAAAACTAATGGATTGAATAAGTCCCACCCTACATTTTTTTCTTTATCTTTTTCAATAATCCATTTCAAGGATGTACGTCACAATACGCCCCACTAAAGCCCACCAAACAGAAAAGTTCTGTCAGCACTTTAAGCCGTAAAAAAAAAAAAAAAAAAAAAAAGTGTTGTTCGTCTACCTCATGAAGCCAAACACATTTTTGCTACCTTGTTACCAAAATTTGGGCCATCTGTGAAAAGTTATAAACCCAGATTGTGTGATTTTGGGATTTCTGACAAATAAACAGTCAACTTTTAAAATTAAACAGAAATCACTTGGTAACAGTTGCATACAAAATGTGGGACACCATTAAAAAGGTTTACGCTAATTAAGGTAATTTATACAAAAATTTTATATTTCAACAGATTATCAAATACAGGTATTTTCATGCTAGGTCCATTTTCCAGTCAAACATAGACCTCACGACATAAACACACTTGTGCCTCTGATATTTCTCAGCTATTCCTTTGCACACTTGAGTGGAACTAGAGCGTGTTTGGCAACAGTCTTCTGTTACCTGTGACCGTCTCGTCAGTAAGAGTGTAAGACCAGGTGATGGAAACTGTGCATGAGTGTATCCAATGTCTGGATCTTCAGATTTAAGCCGAAGCTAAGGTAATGAAGGAAGCTTAATTCTGATTGGATTACAGACATTTCCTTTCACGTTCTTCTCAAAGAAACAGAATATGCTTTAACTCTTAAACGCATACCTCGGGTCTTTAGTGACCTGGGACATCATTAACTACCCTCCTCATCATTTATTTTTAAACTTAGACATCAACCTTCTTAGTATTCCTCAATCAATTCATTTAACCAAATACAGCAAGAAAAAAAAAAATAATTATAAAAGAGTGCCTGTTTTTCCATTAATTTTTTGTAAAGATTGTGTAGGGTCACTAACGACCCGAGGTGTGTAACAGTGTAAGTATATTTTTTTCTGCACAACAATAATTGAATCTCTGATGACTGAATAAGTGCAGTTCACCTTTATTCCTCAAGGTGGCAATGTCTGACACACAATGATGAAGTGACGTTTCACTCATAGTCACCGCAGGCAGAAAACAAAAGAATAGGAAGAATCATCAGCAAAACTTGAAATGGCTCAGAGATTTACTGCAGAGCAAGAACTGAACGCAGTCAAATGTTACGGTCATTGTCACTGATGGTGGATCTGGTGAAGAAGCTGTCAGAGGTCAAAATATTGATTTTGAAGATGCTGAAAATGATAGTTTTGAGAATATGTTTGAGATGGTGAATATGAGTCAGATGCTGAATGAACTGAAATGAGCTCTGATGAGGACGGTGATGATGGTATAAAACATCTGCTCAAACTGAACCCTTCCGAACTCCAAAAGGTACAAAAATATGTTTTATTTTATTCTTCTGTAATTGTTACTCTAATATCAGGAGAATTGTATATGATCACGACAGGTAGAGATTGTCTGTGTTAGATATAGATCCGGGTCGATAAAAACCCCAATATGTAAGAATGATTGGCAAAACATTCATGCATTTAAGGGTTAAAGAAATGGTCTATGCTAAGTTTAGCTCAATCAACAGCAAAAATTCCAGTTAGGGTTAAAAACGTACAATGGAAGTGAACAATGTTCGCATCCAGTTGGTTTAGGTAGAAATGTGAAACTCATAATTTTATTAAAACATTTACATTAGTGTGTTTTTAACCAAACCGTAATTGTTTGCAGTGGGACTACTGTTCTAAGTGCACACAGTGTCAGGTACAAACATAGCAGATGTCTTTTGTTTAGACTGCTGTTGGCTGTTTTACATCGTCTGACATTATGAACAAATGTAGACCATAAGGAAGAGACAAGTTTATGTTCTGTTGATTCTAGACAATGGTCTGGCAATGGTCTGCTCATCTCCATGTATACAAGGAATTTACAACACCTCCTTTCTTAGAAGTATCCATGCTTGGACACTGTGTGAAACTTACCTGGAAAGACTGGAAATAACTTAAATAACAAAGATGAGGTGTACCAAAGCCAGAGCATTCCTTTGACACCCCCAGAAACGTACAATTCCTTGTTCCATGGAAATAATCCAGCTTCAAATTCCACAAAAGCTGTCAGACAGCATCAGATATTACACTGGAAGAGAGGATGGCTTGTATGAAGCCATTTCTGCACTTACATTTCCCTTTAAGTCATTGCTCAAAGAGAAATGATAGACTGAAAAGGTCACCATTTACCATTCTTTCCCTGCGTCTCATACATACTCCCAATGGACTCCAGTCACAAACAATTATCTGTGCCATTAATAGCAGACACTGTGAATTATATCCGTTTTAAACACTTGGAATTAAAGTAAATATTTACCTTCAGTGATACACCCAAATGAAAAATGAAATTGAAAATACTGATTTTAAATTAGGAATAACTCTAAATTATACATATTTGTAAAAGTGATCACAACACATTCTTCCTCCAACTGGTCTCAATGACATACTATTTATGCTAAAACAAATAAAATGTTGTATAAACAATTTTAAATCAACTAAACTGAACAACTAGAGTATTTGTTATATTTCATTTTCCAGGCTGAAACTATATTTAAAGTATTAAATATTATTTTCATAATAGCTGTATAAACCTAAATTTTCCTCAAACACAATATGGACTTCAATCAAACTCTTTTACGAAGCAAATGTTCCTAAAGCTAAAACAAACTGGCAATTCTCCAGTTCACAACAGCAACAAAGATCTAAAGAATACACAACAAAGAACAATTTCACATTCAAACATCCTGAATCAATTGCATTTCCTCCCAAAATTTTGGTGTCTGATATTATGATCTATTCCTATGTTTTGGTGTGTGCGCGTGCGTGTGTGTGTGTGTGTGTGTGTGTGTGTGTGTGTGTGTGTGTGTGTGTGTGTGTGTGTGTGTGTGTGTGTGTGCGTGTGCGTATATGTGTGTTGTATAGCATGTAAGAAAGACAGTACATCCAGCCCACTTGGGGGAGCTCTTACCTCATCCCATTCTGAAGTGAAGGAAGGTGATTTTTCCAGCCTTCTCTTGGCGGTGCTGCAGTTGGACACCGACTCACTTCGTCCACCCAACCCCGTCTCTTCCTCACCGGGTGGGGACACCAGCAGGTCGGAGTCGGACTTTGAAAGGCTACGCGCTAGCTTGAGATCTCCCGGCGGAGGCATTCTTCTCGTTAACGGAGGATCGCGGGCCGGTGAGTTGCGTTTTGGCGAATCTCGTGGCTCTTTGTGGACTGTGGCGTAGATAGCTTTGGGGTCAGTGTCCTGGAGAATGGTTTCCATGGTGACCGCTGATTTGGGATGGGGAAGGGGAGCGGAGCTTGCAGATGTCGAAGTGTTGGAAGCCTCGCCGGACTTCACTCCAGAGGACGGCAGTCTGAATGCTTCCTCCCGACAGTCGACCACCGGCGAGGAACCGTGAAGCAGACCAGTGAACTGCTCAGGAACGGCAGCGCTTATATCCTGACCGTGCGATGAGCTCTCTGTCAGAGAACAGAGGATAGACAGAGAGAGAGAGAGAGAGAGAGAGAGAGAGACAGAGAGAGAGAGACAGAGAGACAGAGAGAGAGAGAGAGAGAGAGAGAGAGAGAGAGAGAGAGAGAGAGAGAGAGAGAGAGAGAGAGAGAGAGAGAGAGAGAGGGAGTTACAGACAGATTGTGGAGCAATATCTAGTCCAGATAACATGAAACCACCCACTCTACTACTGTCCAGTGCCTGAAACAGATCTGTTATTGTTTTCCGAGTGGAAAGAAAGAAAGAAAGAAAGAAAGAAAGAAAGAAAGAAAGAAAGAAAGAAAGAAAGAAAGAAAGAAAGAAAGAAAGAAAGAAAGAAAGAAAGAAAGAAAGAAAGAAAGAAAGAAAGAAAGAAAGAAAGAAAGAAAGAAAGAAAGAAAGAGTTGGCCTCACCAATTCCAAAGTGCCCAAGTTACAGAATTCCAAGCAGTCTATGAGCAGCTGACATTTCTCCATAGAGATCTGTTTGTGACTTGCTTGTTCTATTCCCTCCCTCCCTCTCTCTCTCTCTCTCTCTCTCTCGCTCTCTGTCATACTGCTATCCAAGCAGACAGCTTTATAAGGCTTGCTCCCAGAGAAGTTCTGCCTCACTGAGGATTCCCTTCATTATGAGTGGCAAGCTTGAGACAGGATACCACAGAGATGACTGTGAAAGAAACACACTTGTTTTTTTTCTCCACTTTGCCACACCGTCCTGTGTTGGGTTCTTAAATTAAATCCCTGCTTTGTGATTATGAAAAATCCTTCTCCCAGAGTAGCACTCTTACAGACCTCTTCTTGCACTCTTTCTCTCTGACCTGAAACATATTATAAGCAGGGACATGAACACTTCTTTGCTACCTTGATTTCAAGAGAGCGACTGAGAGAGTTGCATTCTCAGCATCTCCACAGGGAGCACTATAGCATACGCTAGAGCAAATTGGCATCTTCCATGGTACTACTGTTATGCTGGAGCAAGTTTACACAGAAAAGTTTAATCTCGCTGAATGAGTTAGAAAAAGTTATTTTTAAAATATCCAACGATGCCTACTTTCCTACTATACAGTAAGGTATGAGTAGGAGTACTTGGATGACCTACTACTTCCACTGAGATTCTGAAGTGAGCATCTGATGGACACTTTGCTATCCCATGAGGCTACGGGAGAGGATTTATGAATGGCACTGAAGCGATGTAACCGATACTCCAAGTCACATGTCAATGACAACATGCCGGATGTAGTACGTACAGATTTACGTTCAGATTTCATACTAAACACATTCACAGTATATAGAACATGCCTTTTTTAAAGGTCGCAAAGTTTTCAACAAATATAGTAGCAACTAGTGTTGTCACGATACCGGACTTTCCAACTTCGATACGATACCTTGAAAGAAATCGATATTCGATACCATGGTGAAAACTGCCAAATATACCGCCATACAGATAATTTCTATAGTTTGGGTAACTTTGTTGTAATAGCTTACACACAGAACAAGGAGGCTTTATTTGAATCGTTGAACTACATTTGAAGCCTCTGAGTCTGTCTGACGTTTTTGTTTAAAATTAGCATTTATGTCAGGCTCCTATGTATAGGTTTCTACTACATTCTAAGTAACGGTACTTCTGAATGGGTTTGAAGTGAAAGTATTTGATGAATATATACTATGTGCAGAGAGCATTCACTCAGTATTTCATTTTGAGCGAGGTGACTTTTAGAGGCTTTTGCATTGGATTTCCCACAACTAGAGCCTGACCGATATGGGTTTTTGGGGGCCGATACTGATACCGATATTAGGGAGTTAAAAAAAAGTCTGATATCAATATATCGGCCGATATTCTTTATGTATATTATAGTACAATACCAGGCAAAAGTCTGGACACACTTTCCCAGTGGTGTGTCCATCTTTTGACTGGTACTGTATATAGTAGTATAATGCAGTATATACATAACATACATACATAATACATAAATACAACAGAACAAACATACAAATTAAAAAGTTATTTTCAGGTTTTTCATGTAGGTATAAACTAGATTTTCAGGTACAGAAATGGCAATCAAATGTCAAATATCACTTCATAATCTTCAGTGTATAAATATAGATTAAGCCTTATTAAAGTTATTCAGTCAAGAGCTGTGAGTGATTTTTTTTTTGGTCTTTTGTCATCTTGTCTTTTAAGATAAAACGTTTCCCTGCCATTGACAAGATTTTTCTGTGTTTTCACTGTTATACGGTAGGGGGCGCTATTAAACATCTCCTGAACGAGTACAGAATCTGATCAAAACACAGGCGAAGGAGAAGCAGGAACAAGCAATCTCTTAAGCAGATGCATATGTTAAATAACGCAATCATCAACATTAAACCGCATATAAATCAAAACTGCCTAAAGTTATTGAATGAAATGTCGACCCAGGACGAGCTATAGGACTGTGAAGCTTTAGAGGGTGTTGATGGACTACATCTGTGTTTTCATCTGTATGCAAGTTAGTTGCGATTTCCTCAGCTTTTGTCTCAAAATGTAGCTTTTTCCATGAAACTTACTTAAGTGTTGATAAAAAAAAAAAAAAAATGCATGAAGCTAGAATAAAACAGGGGCTCTGTTCTTTCTTTTGATATATTGCATGTTAAGATATTCATACAACAAGATATTCTGTGGTCCATGAAACTTGTGAAAATGACCAAAAACGCTGGCAGTGACTGTTACGACGTTACTCGACAAGACCGGCATTTTGAGCGAATATTTGTGCGCTGTGAGACGTGTGGGTGCGCGTTCATATTTGTGACATATGCGCCGATTCCGATATATCTGCGACAGGCTCATATCGGCCGATAAAAGCAGCAGACCGTCGGCCTCTTCCCACAACAACAAAAAAAAAGTCAGTAGTAAAATAAGAACAAATAAACAAATTGTAAATAATAGCACAAATAAATACAATAGAATAAAGAGACAACAAAAATAAACATGGCTTTAAGGCGGGTCTACAGTAGTATTCAGGTAAGAAATACTGTTGAAATGAAAGTAATCAAATGTAAAATAACTGGATAGCAGATTAATGCTTACAATTAAAGCTACCAAAGTTATTCAGTTAAGAGCAGCGAGTGATTTTCTCTGTCTTTTGTTCTTTGATTAAGATGACAGACAGCAGCAGACTTATTAGGCTGCTGTCACTTTAAGAGCTTATGCACGGATATACCGTTACACAACATCGGTTTCTCTCAACTATTTACGTTCCAAAACTGACTGTATTTACCTGAACACTCGGCAAGATGAGCAATTTGTCATAATTTTGTATGTATTTGATCGTTTAGGTGCAATAAGCCGCAAGTTACTCGTGAGCTGTTTGAGAGGCGGCTTTATGAGGGAGCCATTTATACCGACCAGTACTTCACGCACTTTTGGTTAAGTGTAGGGATGCACCGATAGGATTTTTTAGTGCCGGTACCGATTTTAACAAACAATTATTGGCCGATTCCGATACGATATTTGTCACTTGTCCTCTTATTTGAAATTTTGAGCAAAGTAAAAAAAAACAAAAAAAACATACATTAACTTATAGCCTACTAGCTAGTTTATTGCCACATTATCAAATAATTTCTAATGAACATCGACTGGATCCATTTAACATTCAGCAGGCCAACATAAATACAACAGAACAAGATACATAAGAAATAAACAGTGCTTTTTAAGTTGGTTTAATGTTAAATAACACTGCATATTATTCACTGTATAAACGAAATGCATATATTATTATTACATTGAGACTAGCTAAATTCTACTGTAGGCTACAACATTAATCCTGTCACAATTACTTTCTTAAACTGAACTTTTATTTTTACGGGTTGCCGTGAAGACCTTCGAGTTCCTGTGTGTGTGTGTATTTATGATATGACGATAGATTTTATCGAATGAAACGGTAAAATGCTCATGAAGTGACTGGAGATGCATTCATGTCCTCATATTGAGGCGGCAGATGCTGAAAAACAACGCGAGTTTCAGTGTGTGTGTGTGTGTGTGTGTGTGTGTGTGTGTGTGTGTGTGTGTGTGTGTGTGTGTGTGTGTGTGTGTGTGTGTGGTAAATGAAACCGCGCGTCTGCGCCATTCACAGAGACAGAAACATGCAGTCTTTTTGCTGCTTAATATTCAGAGACACTAGTATATAACGTGATTTGATTTAACTGTACTGACCTACGTTTTATTTATTCATCAAAACTTTGACAAATTCTGTTTTTATGGCTGGATTCCGTCTGCTTTGTGAATCCTTATGAAAGTTACAAAAGTTAATTTAGTCAATTTTTGTTGGTCTTTTGTTGTTTGATGAACATTAAACGCAGACAGCTAGCAGCGCAGCAGGAATATTACATTATAATCTTGGATTACGCAGCAGACATGATACAGCCCAGTGCCTTCACACAGTTCATTAATAAACCATCGGTTTGTTATATCGGCCTTTTTCATGCTATAGCTGATATGCCGATGGTTGTAAATTGATCAAAAACCGGCCGATACATCGGTGCATCCTTAGTTAAGCGCTATACCCACAACCCCGCACCAAAATTCAGGACATGTAACACCAACACTATTAAACCGGAGTGAATGAGATGAGTGAATGAGAGGAGGCGGGTGCATGCCAAGCTGTCAATTCGCCGTCAAAGAGAAGGGAGAGTAAGAACATGTAGCTGGTATCAGAGTAACGAAATATCAATATTTTTATAAACTATCACCCCCTTACAATAAATGCAAGTATGGGAATGTGCAATTGCAATTTGTTGGCCAATATTCACATCTGTGTTTGTGCTCTTGTACCTTATTGTACTATGTTTCTGGCTTAAACAGAACACCCCACACACACAGACAGACCATGAGATAAATCCAACCTCAGGTTGCAGATATGACCCAGGCGGCTGGGCAAACAGCCACCATACCAGAGAGATATCCTGGTGTTGCATGTCATGTTTGGTGATGAGAAAACCAAGTCAGCCATATCAGAGCCTAAGGTCAGAAACATTCTATATACACAAACACAAACATACTGCAAGCACTGTTCACATTGTACAATATTGAACATGAATCTTGCAATACAGAAGTAGTAAAAAAAAAAACTCAAGGGGGTGACACTGTTACTTTCAAAACTTCTCTGGTGCAGTTAAACAGGATTTATTAGTCCTACTGCTCCAAGCGGGATTCGAACCAGCATTAAATGGCATGGGAGGCAGGGCAGGGAAGTGAGGTTTACACAGCTCTTACTAGCTGGCCTGTTACACAAACCCACCTAAACCTCATTTCAATCCAGGTCACGGCACCAATGGTCACGGCACTGGTCCTACTCATACTGCCTCAAGTGGGATTCGAACCAGGGTCAACCAACATGAGAGGCAGGCGGTCTTAACAAGGACCCTAAAGAGCACAGTATCTATTTATCGACTAAATCATCTCAGCTCTAATGTTTGGTTTAGAATCAACTACAACTGAGCAACTCACTCCTGAGAGCTTAATATTTCAAGTTATCCAAGGAATTGTGACTGAACAAACCGCTCATCTGCGAGAGACATATGCGGCCAGAACCATGAGTCCAATCACTTTCTCATGTAACACACCCAAACACACGCACATACAGGCAGATTGGGCCTTCAGTCTGTGTTTGCACTTGTGACATCATTATAAAATCAATAAGAGCCTCTGGAGAAGATGAGGTCAGTGCTGTTCTCCATCCAAACCCGAGGCTTTAGCGTTAACACTACACATTGACAGCATTTTTCCATGTTTAATCAAACAACATGTCCGTTTCCAGTAAATACATTCACTGGTTAAATCATCCAATGTTCAAGAAGAACATCATAGCCCTGTTTTCTAAACCTAGTGCCCCGCAATCTGCCGCCTACGTCACATTTTAAGGTGCAGTCACATTAGCGAAACTTCTGTGAATTTTCATGAGCAAAAATATGAAGCACTGCTCACACAGAAGTCACTTTCAAACAAAGCAGCTTTCAGTTGGTCGCATGACTAACTTAATGAGTGAAATCTGTGCTGGGAAATTGCAGCTCGCACAGATTCCTATTGAAATGACTGGAAGAGTTCCGCAAAATTTCACCTACCAACAACAAATGTAAGTTTGTAAGCAGCATACTAACTGAAATGAAACTGATCTGAAGCACAGATATTTAAGATAATATAAATATGTAACCAGCCTAAGCTGATTTACTGGTCTTTGCTGTTCTCCTAGCTTGGTCAGACAGGTCTGGAAGATCACCCTCATCCATCCTTTGGGTCATTTTGACCCGAATTATTTTTTTTTTTTTTTTTTTTTAAATTCAGTGGTGTTCATTGGAGTGGTCCAAGACCCCAGGACTTTTGTCGCACTTGAACCACGAATACACAAAAAAATTGACTTGATTTGAGGAGCTTTTGTGGTTGAAATAAAAAAGTAACAAATCAGTCCCCCACGGGTCAATTTGACTCCCTTCAAATTGTGAATCAATGGAATGCTTCAGTACACTAGCCTGACGTCGTCATACTCAATTCTAGTCAGAATATGAGTCTGATACTGCTCCATTGGGCTGTGATTATGGGGCTTATTTCAACCGAATCAGGAAAGAGTACTTACCAACACGGTCATCATTTTTGAGAGAAATAGTGAAGGTGAATGCATATACGAACAAGTTCTCCATTTAGGATTAGAATGAATTCAACCCAAGCGCTCTTTGGTGACGCGGATGATTACGTTACTGTTGATCATCTGTCAATCATCGTATAAAGCCCGCCCTGACAATTTGATTGGTCCGAACAGCTCCTGTTCGGGCACAGTTGCTCCACAACGGATCAAGTCCAGACCGAATTTCCCGAACTCAAATGTTGTGGGCGGGGCTAAATTCGGCTGGCATCCAGGCTATCAGTATACATAAAAACCTAAAAATTAAAACTAAACTTGATTATTTTATAATGTCTACATGTATATCTGAATGCATACTGAAGAGATAAACTCAAGAACAGACTTTAGGACCTAGCGGAACATATAGCTCCATATAGCCTTCTAGTAGCTAGTCATGAAATGTGTCATTTTTTTCCCACAAGAGGTCGGCAGAGACACCCAAATTGACCCAATGTGAGATATTTTGATCTGGTTATTGCATGTATTAGAGAGCTATTTTGAATTTAAGTTGAAAGAATGTGAACAATGTGCCTAAATTATATTATTTATTTATAAAATCTGCATAAATATAAGCTTTCTGGACAAAAGAAATAAAATAATAATAGGGCTATAATAATTTTAGGGCTCCGGATCATTTTGACAGGATGCGAGGAGAGAATGAGCTTAAGCTGGTTTAAGTGGTTTTTCAGAACATGATCAGTATTGAATGAAACAAGTACATTTATAACATTTATCATAATTGAAAATTCTGTTGTAAAACAATTTTTTAAACATGCATTGTTTTAGAGGGGCATGAAGACTAGTAAGTTGAGTAAGACCTGCAAACTAGCTTTGGCAGTTTTCTTTTTTCATCTGGCTTCTCTTAAATGCATTTGCCCTTTAGGCAATACACCTTTGCATCGTAAGCACACCAATAATACCTTGATGAAGTCATGTGACGACAATATAGCACACTAGCTATTATTACTAGGAATAATGCCCACTATTTAATTTTTTATTATTATTATTTTAAATAATACACACCGTGTATGCAGTGTTGCACTGAGCCAGTTTTTTCTATGTCGAACTCAACCAAGCACACTTGAGCAGTGCTGACATCTGATGAGCTGAAGTAATGTCACCCCTCAGAATGTTCTAGTGTAACAGGGCCGAGTTCAGTCGCCAGCTGTTACGTCTCCTCAGCTAAGTGCTAAGAGCTCTCGAGGTGCGTGCCAACAGTGAGAAACGTTTATTAAAAGAGGGAAGGGACGTCTAAAACACACGATTTTGCACTTAGGATGAAGCTTTCATCTCCAAATCACTAAGGTCAGAACCTCCTTCAAGGCCTCAATACATCAACGCATCACTCCCGCTGTGAGCCCCAGGCATGAGAAATATGACAAGCTTACACCCTGTTATTTGGGTGTGTGCTGGTGTGTGTCTACAGACTGATTTCCTGCAGCGTAATTGACAGGTGCCGAACGCAGCACGGCTGTGGAGGCGGCAGCTGAGGAGAGACGCTCTGCTGTTTGCTTTGAAACACGAGGAGAGAGCGGGGCTTTAATATAACTTCCAATGACATTTATCACACGTACCTATGTTATGAAAATGCAACCATATTAAAACAAGAACTTCATACCATGCAACATTATAATGGCTTTATATATCTGCTCTTTAAAGCAAGTTTCACCTTTAGAGTGAACTAAGCCGTAATGACATTTCTCTTGCACTCTGGGCCAGTAATGTTAACTAGAGTCGTGTTACATTGAGTAAACATTGTTCTAAGTTAGGCAAGGATTTCTGAGCGACCAGAGAGGATTAGAGAGGGACACAAGAGACAAATGTCCACTTTTGTACTACCATCCCACCAATATTCTTGCTCCAATTGACAATTGGAGAAATTTTGGAATAGTTCACCCCCCAAAAAATTTTACATTTAGAAAACTTTTATGGTGCTTCAATGGTGATGAGCTTTTTTGAATCATTGGAGCTTGAGGACGTCACTACTTCCCCCTTCAATGGAAAGGAGCAGCGGGAACATTCATCAACATTTCTGATTTTGTGTTACACAGTAAAAATAAATAAATAAAAATAAAAAATTACAGCATATTGATTTGGAACATACAAAGGGTTTTCTTCCACCTCATATTTCCATCATAAAAAGTGAATGGCAAGTTTTGTCAGAAAAAGCAAAAGTTTTCACCCCATGTCCCTTTATGAGCTCCATAGGAATGACATAAGTTGAATAAATAATATATCAAATTAAATTTTCCTTTAAATACAGCTCAAAAGAATGTCTCAGATAGAAGGAAAGCATTTTAAAGAGTAAAGAACGTAGTCTTAATTTGTTTGATACATATTTGGATGCTAAATCGTAGCTGTCACTTAACCTGTTATATTGTTATTCAACTATGGCAACTGCATTGTAAAGCGTCTTTACGGTGTCATTGGGAAGTGAGCATTCACATACGCGCACACTTACCTCCAGACGTCTGGCCTGTGCTAAAAGGAGGTGCAGGCGGCTGCAGCGTGTTTGTGTTGGACCCTGGAGGTCGTGGGTCAACGTGTGCGGTGGTCTTTCGCTGCAACAACACCACCGACAATCACACATTAAGGAATGTCTAGCTTTTATCAGATGTGCAATCACACACACAAAACAGATGCTGCATACAGACGATAATTGGCTGTCTACTGCACACTAGACAGTGTTCGGACAGCATGACAGATGTGAGACTGCAAAAAAAAAGTGATGAAAAAAAATAAAAAGCACAACAAAGCTCTGTTCCAAAAAACGCTTCCTATGCGGGCAGCATTTTAATGCATCATGAAGGGAACTCAATTATTCTGCCTCCTAATATACTTTGTTTTAGCAGTATCTTTCACAAAGGAGGCAATCCAAGAAATACAAGATGGTGAAGAATAGAAATGTTGATTATAAATAAGCATATCATTCAATATACTGAAAAATCTAACTAAAAATGTATTTCACTAAATACACACACACACACACACACACACACACACACACACACACACACACACACACACACACACACACACACACACACACACACACACACACACACACACACACACACACACACACACACACACACACACACACACACACACACACACACAGATTTCCTGTAGCTCAAACAATAAGAGCGTGGCGCTAGCAATGCAAGGTCATGGGTTCGATTCCCAGGGAAAGCAAGAACTGACAAGGTAAAAATGTGTACCTTGAATACAATGCAAGTCGCTTTGGATAAAAGTGTCTGCCAAATGCATAAATGTAAATGTAATGCTGTATAGTTTTATATTTTTAGAATAAAGCTATTAGCTTAGCGACATGCTAAGTTGAGTCTCTTGCGTGAAGCATTATGTGTTAATGCCTAAAGCGTTTTAAACTCACTCACTTATGAAGTGGCATAGCAGTTGGGATGTGGCCTTATATGGCAGCTGCCTATGTAGGAAGTAGGCAGTGAGGTTTTGGAACAGAGCTCAAGCCTAATAATCAATATTCTCACCTGAGGTAGGGCACTGTTGGAAGACTTGGCTGAGATGTCCACATCTGGAGATAAAGACACCAAGTTATGTCAATAGAAAACTACAACAATAAAATAAACACAACAAAAGACCACATCTTAACAAAAAATAAGGCCACATCTTGTAAATTTGGGATATATTAATTGACTTTTAAGACATTCCTTTTGAAGCGGTGTTATTTTAGCATTAGTAGCTTATTTTCGGCTTTCAGAATCAGAATCAGAAAGAGCTTTATTGCCAAGTGTGCTTGCACACACAAGGAATTTGTCTTGGTGCTGAAGCTTCCAGTGCACATATACAATACAACACAACATGAACACAAATATACCAATATGAAAAATAGTACAAAATAAAATAAAGGTATGTATATATATATATATATATATATATATATATATATATATATATATATATATATATATATATATATATATATATATATATATATATATATATAAAAAGGTCACAATTTCATTTTAATTTGTTTTGTCTAAGTTTGTCATTTTATTAGTTTATTAATTTTTCTATTTGGTTTGAACCTTTTTGAGCATAGACGTGAAAACGGCATTAAAGGCAGTAAAAAAAAGTTTGGCACGTGGGACACTTAACCCTTAAACGCACACCTCAGGTCTTTAGTGACCCGGGACGTCATTCACTACCCTCCTCCTCATTCATTTTTTAAAGTTAGACATCAACCTTCTTAGTATTCCTCAATCAATTCATTATAAACAATATAACAAGAAAAACAAAATTATAATAAATAAAATTATAAAAGAATGCCTGTTTTCCCAATATTGTTTTGTAAAAAAGTGTGTGCTAAAGACCCAAGGTGTGTAACAGTGTAAGTATTTTTTTTTCTGCACAACAATAATTGAATCTCTGATGACTGAATAAGTGCAGTTCACCTTTATTCCTCAAGGTGGCAATGTCTGACACACAATGATGAAGTGACGTTTCACTCATAGTTACCGCAGGCAGAAAACAAAAGAATAGGAAGAATCATCAGCAAAACTTGAAATGGCTCAGAGATTTACTGCAGAGCAAGAACTGAACGCAGTCAAATATTACTGTCACTGATGGCGGATCTGGTGAAGAAGCTGTCAGAGATCAAAATATTGATTTTGAAGATGTTGAAAATGATATTTTTGAGAATATGTTTGAGATGGTGAATATGAGTCAGATGCTGAATGAACTGAAATGAGCTCTGATGAGGACAGTGATGATGGTATAAAACATCTGCTCAATCTGAACCCTTCCAAACGCCAAAAGGTACAAAATATGATTTATTTTATTCTTCTGTAATCATTACTCTAATATCACGAGAGTTTTATATTATTGTGACAGGTAGAGGTCCATCCGTGTTAGATATAGATCCGGGTCGCTAAAGACCCCAATATGTAAGAATGATCAGCGAAACACTCATGCATTTAAGGGTTAACAGGTTAATTTTATTAATTAGTTTTAGTAATTTTAGTACTTCAACTCATTTTATTTCAGTAAGTTACCATGCCAATGTTTAACATTTCTA
Organism: Paracanthobrama guichenoti; assembly: GCA_018749465.1. Classification (NCBI taxonomy): domain Eukaryota; kingdom Metazoa; phylum Chordata; class Actinopteri; order Cypriniformes; family Gobionidae; genus Paracanthobrama; species Paracanthobrama guichenoti. Next base: position 18,943,042 of record CM031965.1, read on the forward strand.
TCATTAAGTTTTTTCATTATTTTATTTCAGTATTTTAAGTCAATTAACAACAAATATTTGTAATATAAAGTCTTAGTTTACAATAACTACTGTTTTAAAATGACTGATTCTTTCAAAGAAACACTAGATGTAACATCTGTTCTTATAGTATAGCATAATGTTGTAGTTCTTATTTTCGATGACGACAGTATCATATTTATGAGGGGCATATGCAAATTGGCTCATGTTTAATAAACAAAGTGGTGGGGCAAATCTGTGAAGCTTGTCTCAGAACAAGACGACCCGCAGCACCATGCCAAAGTCATGTAGGAAATATGAGTCCGTACCTCTCTTGGTTTGTGTGTTGTTGGGGATTTTGGTCTGTGCGGTGACTAACAGTTCATATGTGTGCTCCTCCTCTTCCAGGGGCTCGGCGCGTTCATCCACACTGCTGTTGGTGTGAACCGTCTGCAGAGAAACAGAGAGAGAGACGACTCAGCTCATGCAGAAAACAATGACATAAAAACCAATCGCTTATTTCACAGTCCATATTGCTTTATGAGCAGGAGCCCTTTGAAAATGATGACCTTTCTAAAAACAGTGGGTAACAGAGTCAAGTTTAGATGGCTAACATTTATATGACACAGTCCAGTGAGTGATCATTTTGCTGACACTGCATGAACGCATCAAAACAAGCGTTGGAAAGTCTGGCCTACTACTTCAGTTCAGAGTGTTTCACAAAACTGAGTGAAGTTTTGAATCTCTGTATCCAGCCGCAGAGACAGAGCTGGAGTGTTGGTCATGGGCTCCTGAGTCTTTCAGACAGAGGTTTTGCTGTGTGTTGCAGAGATCCACAGCGTTAATATTCATGAGGATGCTGTTTGATTTGGGTAGACGTGCGGAAACAGCAGTCAGCGAGTGGAAAGACAGATTCAACAGACTCTCTGCCGCAATGTTCATTGTTCTGCTCTCCAGCCTGTGCACTGCTGCGAATGATTCATGTAGAAATTAAATATAGATAATAAAGGTACACTAACAAAAAAAAGGTTCATTTATAGCACCTGGGTGTACAATGAAATTATCATGGCAATTATTCCTTATATAGCAAAACCATGGTATTATTAATTATTCATTTTTTTATGTTGATTAGCCATTGAAAACCTATTATGTTTTTCTTTCATATATTCATACATTCATTAGACTGCAATAGTGGGGTTATAAGTGAAGTAAAAACTTCACTGATTTTGAAAGATAACATATAAACCTTTAAAGACAGCTTTAATGTGAGCTACGAGATTGTTAATACATGATATTTGCTTGAACTGAAGTCGTCAGCCTGCATTATTTCATGTATAACAGCAGAATTTGAGGTGAAAAACAGCCCTGAGCCAGAGGCATGGACTCCACTAAACCCCTGAAGGTGTGCTGTGGTATCTGGCACCAAGATGTTAGCAGTAGATCCTTTAAGTCCTGGAAATTGCGAGGAGGATCCTCCCTGGATCGGACTTGTTTGTTCAGCAAATCCCACAGATGCTCGATTGGATTGAGATCAGGGGAATTTGGAGGCCAAGTCAACACCTCAAACTCATTGTGCTCCTCAAACCATTCCTGAACCATTTTTGCTGGTGCCATGTGTTCCCCAGGTAAGCCACGCACACGCACTCGGCCACCCACGTGATGTAAAAGAAAACATGATTCATCAGACCAGGCCACCTTCTTCCATTGCTCCGTGGTCCAGTTCTGATGCTCACGTGCCACTGTTGGCTCTTTCGGCGGTGGACAGGGGTCAGCATGGGCACCCTGACTGGTCTGCGGCTATGCAGCCCCATACGCAACAAACTGCGATGCACTGTGTATTCCGACACCTTTCTATCAGAACCAGCATTAACTTCTTGAGCAATTTGAGCTACAGTAGCTCGTCTGTTTGATCGGACCACACGGGCCAGACTTCGCTCCCCACGTGCATCAATGAGCCTTGGCCGCCCATGACCCTGTTACCGGTTCACCACTGTTCATTCCTTGGAGCACCATGACCCTGTCGTCGGTTCACCACTGTTCATTCCTTGGAGCACCATGACCCTGTCACCGGTTCACCACTGTTCATTCCTTGGAGCACTTTTGATAGATACTGACCACTGCAGACCTACTTGATTCTAAATAAGTATATTTCATTACAATACTGGAAAATAATTAATTCAATGTTTCTGCATCCTGTGTATTTTTGTTTTTTGAGGATCAAGCTATTAGCTTAACAAAATGCTAATATCAAACTCTGCACAAATGCATTGAGAGTCACCGTAATCATTCACTAAATAGCAAAATACAAAAGGTATTACCACAGTGATACCTCCACAGCACTGTTTTTGTAAGGGAAAATAAAACCAATAAGAGATTTTAAATTAAGGTAAACATTCCTCGTTCACATCTGAAGAAATCTGGTGACAATTAAAAGTTAGTAGAGAAAAAAAAAAGTACAACTATATACTACACTATTGAATGACGGAGGCAGATATTGGAATGACTGAGTTGTTCTTCCAGATGAATTAAGTATTCCAGATGTCATTTGATTTTATTTGAAATGTGAACCAAACAATGGAAGTCTGAACAGAGACTTTACCTCAGAACGGAGCTCCTCTTCCTGTGCAGGCTGATTCTGTGGAGGATGTCGCTCTTTCTGTACGAAACATTCAACTCATTTACTATCAAAAGTAGAAACCTTTCTCTCTTTTTCTTTCTTTGTTTTTTTTTTTTAAAGAAAGATTTGAAGAAATTTAAGCTCAAAGTGAACACCATGATGGACTTGCAATTCAAAGTCTCCATCTAGTGGAGGAAACTGTACTACACCAAATCTTCAGATTTCAAAGAAGGCCACTGAAAAGAAAGTAACTGAAAGGAATACTAAAGCAACTGACCAGTAAAACTGTGTGCACTATCACATTGCGCCATTATGTAATTTAATGCTTTTATAAAAAGGCAAAAACAATTTGATAAAATATAATAAAGTTCAATAAATAATTTAAAGGGGTCATGAATTGAGAAATAAAATTTTCCCTGAGCTTTTGACCTCTAAGAGTTCATCATATTATAAGAATATCCATTTCAATATAAGTTTCAGAACTGAAAACTTCCTTGTTAGTCCAAAAACAGCTTTTATTGTAACCAAGCTCAGAGAACAACTCGTTGTGGAATAGGTGAAAGACCCCCTCTGCAGAAGAAAATCAACGCCTACTACATCATTGCAACTTTAGCCCCGCCCACTGGTGTGTTAGTGAGATGACGAAGAGAGAAGAGATACAGGATCACTGGACTAAAAATAATATTTGATCTCATTCACTAATAATTGCATGGATTCTTTCGTATTTGTACACACAGGAGAACTTCCTGTGACACACAAAAAAGCCTGATTCACAAAACGTTCATACGCACATGCATTTGTTCTTAACCTCGTTCTGATGTTAGAGTATTGTAAATGAGCGGCCGCATTCACAAGGTTAGTAATCTGCATAAAACACGCCCAAACCATCTCCATATAAAGGCTTTCCGCACACGCTTTCCTTACAGCCTTTCGTCACTCTCGTCAAACTTGCCGCTGTTTGTAGATGCGCTCTCACCCGGATCCTCGAGCAATGCCAAGTGTACTATTCTCAACAGTTCATATCTGTGTTATTCACAGAAACCTCACATCTGAAGCTATAATGCAACTTTTCTTACTCTTTAACTGTATATGATTGAATGTATTTAAGATGAAATTAAATTGTATTTAAGTAGCCTAAGTTCTTTTTGCGTATATGTGGTTTCAGTTGTTCCTATATTTTTTAAATGTAGAAAAAAATTATTACGAAATCTTTGGTGAATTGTGAGGTGTTCTAAAAAAAATCGTTCGTACGCACATTACACGCACAAGTTGTGCGTACATATGCTTTGTGAATGAGACCCATTACCTTCCAAAGGTAATTATTTATTTTCAACTATGTGAATGTCTCAGATGAGCATTATTTGTGTGGATTCTCTGGTAAATCAGTCACAATTTCGGCACAGGGTTTGCAAACAGACTTTTACGATCACAATCTAATGCCTGATCTGTGACCAGTGATTTCTGATATGTAATGATTCATGTACAGTCAGATGTTCATCATCTATGTGTCAGTAAATCAAACCAGTGATTAAATGGTCAACTTATCATTATTTCTCTTAGTAGGATGAAAATAATCTGGAATTTAAACTGATTGAATTATATATAGAAAGCAATCAAAGAACGCTCCCTTTACAATCGCTGGAGCTGTCAATCAAACAGCACAAGTTTATCAGTAACTGAGTTCTGAACTCACGCCAAAACCGTTATCATCAATGAATCTCTTATTTACATTGTGTTTACTCTGTTAGTTATAATGAAAGCATTCGTGAGAGTGCAGAAATCCATTTGCAATGACGAGATCACTGCATTCATGCGCTCAACATGTCTATGACTGGCTACAATGCTCATCACTGCAACCTTTCATTCAACAAACTTAATATAATGCCATAGATCTAAATATAATGCTATAATCAACACTTCACACTTAGTTAACCTTGAGAGCTGTAATAGTAAAAACATGCTAAAAGTTTGAGCCATTTCATACTAGCTATTTCATATGCAAAGATGTCAGCCAATCACAGCAGCGGGTGTTTACACCGAAGTCTCGCAGCAGCCAATCACAGCAGTGGGCGTTTACACTGAAGACTCACAGCAGCCAAAGTGGGCTTTACACTGAAGACTCACAGCAGTGGGCACTTGCACTGAAGTCTCACAGCAGCCAATCACAGCAGTGGGCGTTTACACTGAAGTCTCACAGCAGCCAATCACAGCAGTGGGCATTTACACTGAAATCTCACAGCAGCCAATCACAGCAGTGGGCGTTTACACTGAAGACTCACAGCAGCCAATCACAGCAGTGGGCATTTACACTGAAATCTCACAGCAGCCAATCACATCAGTGGGAGTTTACACTGAAGACTCACAGCAGCCAATCACAGCAGTGGGCATTTACACTGAAGTCTCACAGCAGCAAATCACAGCAGTGGGCGTTTACACTGAAGACTCACAGCAGCCAATCACAGCAGTGGGCGTTTACACTGAAGACTCACAGCAGCCAATCACAGCAGTGGCCGTTTACACTGAAGTCTCACAGCAGCCAAATCACAGCAGTGAGCGTTTACACTGAAGTCTCACAGCAGCCAATCACAGTAGTGGGCGTTTACACTGAAGTCTCACAGCAGCCAATCACAGCAGTGGGATTTTACACTGAAGACTCACAGCAGCCAATCACAGCAGTGTGCAATTACACTGAAGTCTCACAGCAGCCAATCACAGCAGTGTGCAATTACACTGAAGACTCACAGCAGCCAATCACAGCAGTGGGCGTTTACACTGAAGTCTCACAGCAGACATGCCCCCTCAAATAGAGCGTTAAAAACAGAGGGCTTAAAAATCAGGGTATCAAAGATGCCTTTTATTTCTAAATTATGAACATTTTTGATGTAACAATAATACTAACATTACAAGCAACCCAGGAAACATTCAAAACAATAAAACAATGCAGTTCATGACACCTTTAAATGTATAATTAAATATGAATTTATTAATAATCACAAATCTTCTGCCATGTAATATAAATCATTAACTGGATGTTTACGGTTGCCAAGAAATGTATTAGCTTTTCATTAATATAGAATGCGTGGCCACAAGTGCATTTATTAGTGTTTTTAACGAAGAATTTGGGACGAGGCTCATCCAATCAGATTCTAGAGTCAAAACTACAATTTTATCAATTATATCAATTACATTTCCTCATCAGTCAAGAATGCCTCATTTGCAAGAATATTTCTTACATATAAAATTTAAATTACAATTTCAAATATATGAAAATGAAAGATTTGTACTCTCTGTGTTTAATTGGTTGGTTTCAGCCAACAAAGTTTTCAAAGACAGAAATATTCATATATCATATCCTCACCTTCCCGGCTTCACTGTCCGGCCGTCCGGAGTCTCTGTCCGAGGATTTTCCGCTGGCCAGGCTGTCGAGTGAGTGACACGAGGAGGCCTCAAACAGGGCTTCATACGGACTCTCTTCCACAGGGGTCTGAGACAAACCAGATATGAGATCACTGACCTGCTGCTCCATTTCTCCTGTGAAAACACAAATTTATGCATTATAACATCTGTAGAACGGATAAAGGATACCATGAGCATCATTTGTATTTGGGTTGGTGACAAAATTATTTCTTAGAGAGAGGAATCAGGATATGTCACTGTCTGTATGAGCATCAACTCCAATATGGTATTAATTATAAATAATACATTATAAATATAAATTAAAAAACACATAAAATAATAATAAAGTAAATTAGAACACAATATGTAGTAGTATTGGTGCATTCACGGACAGTCGTAATCACTAGATGACAACTTGGGACATCCCAGATAGAGCCGTTCACACCTAAATGAAAGTTTTCAAAATGTTTCACCCAAAAAACCTTGAGCACATGAATTTGAGTTTTTCTAATGTGGTTCTCTGACCTTTTCTCTTGGGGCTCTCTTGAGGAGGAGGCACTGGTGGAGGAGGGAGGCTCATGTCTGATGGACGGCCGCTCATATGAGCTACAGAGAGACAAGACGAGCATGAAAATGATGACCTGAGGAGAAGACGACTCACCGAAGTGTGTGATATCTGCTCCAGACGTACCTTGTATGAGGGCGGCGATCTGTCTGCTCTTTTGAGAGGGCATGTCTCTAACAGTGTCCAGCGCTGTTAGATTCTTACTGTCCACGATATTCACATCAATACCTGAGGAACGTTCACACAGAGCGTCCTGGGTACAAGCCCGGTAGTCAAAGGACTGGTAACTTCTGATTTTGTCTTTATTTTTACCTGCGTTGAGTAGTTTTTGCACTACTTCTGTCTTTCCGAAGAGAGCTGCTTCATGAAGGGCGCTGCCTTTCTCTGTCTGTTAACAACAAAGTTTTAGACACTTAAATAACACGACATCAAAGTTGTGAAGGTTGAAAGGTCTTGTACGTTGTGTTTCAGGTCAGTTGACGACAAGAACCGAGTTCGATGTGGCATATCAGAACCCAGGAGACCAGACAAACTCATTTTCACACTGCACTGGCTTTCTCAGCATGTTATCAGACAAACCAGACTGTGTCAATGTGGGCCGCTGCTCTGAGGACACACTGAGTGAGAGGCAGATGGCAGGTTGTTACTGTTAAGTGTGCGAGCAGGTTTCTAAGGTAGGGACAGGCGTGTTCTGGCAAGGTGCTAAAGAGCTGTTACCTCAGGTCACGGTGAGTACGGTGAGATAAAACCACCTGTCATGACTGTTGGAAGCTCAGCCAATACACACCTGCACTGATATGAGCTTGGCAACATGAAACAGCATTATCATGAAATTACTTCAATAATTTGAGATGCACTGCTGTTCAAAAGATCAGGGCCAGTAAGACTTTGTTTTAGGAAATGAATACTTTTATTCAGAAAGGATGGATGCATGAATTTGAGTCCAATTCTGAGGGGAAAAAAACGACTAATTTTTTTTCTCCGAATTACGAGTTTATATCACGCAATTCTGACTTTATAACTAGCAACTGATTTTTTACTTCACATCTCCCAATTACAACTTTATTCCCCGGTTCCACAGACAAGGCTTGAATGGTAGTTTATTTTTAAGATTTTGTTAAAGATTTTTATGTAAATGTTTTATATTTTGGAAGTTTGACATGGAAAGTTGGGTTGTCCTGGCATACAGAAATGATACATAATGCAAACTATGCATACAGCAGAAATGGTAAAAGTATTGTATTATGCCATTTCGAATGCAGCCCAAAACATCTTGGGTGCTTAAATGTGAATGGTGAATTTAAAGAGGTAGCTCACCCAAAAATGAAAATTCTGTCATCAATTGTTCACTTTTATGTCGTTCCAAAGCCACCTTTTGTTCATCTTTGGAACACTGAGAGATTTTTGGTAAACGGAAGCTCAACCATGCTTGCTTGATGCGTGAGAAGCAATGAGATTCATTCTTGAGTTTTGGAGCATATTTGAGCTTCTGTAACAACCAATGAGGTTTGTTCCCACCCGGTAAAGGGATAGTTCACCCAAAAAACATGAATGTGTCATTTACTCACCCTCATGTTGTTCCAAACATGTAGAGTTTATTGGAACACAAAAGATGATATTAGTAATGGGCGATAAGAAGATATGCAATATAAACGATACAAAATTGGCCTACGATAGAGATCGTAATAATGCGTGTTGATGACGCAATCTAGCTGCAAAATTTACAGGCACGAGCTGCAACTGGCTGCAACGCATCATCGTATTTATCATCTTGAGTAAACACGGCTGAAAGCGAAACATCCATTTAAGCCGTCCGACGAGCAGCAGCAAACTACACTCTAAAAAATGCTGGGTTAAAACAACCCAATTGCTGGGTTAGTCCATTTTCAACCCAACTTGGGTTGTTTTTAACCCAGCATTTTTCAGAGTGTAACAGTTCCGGCTAAGAGGTAACACGACTAATCTGTTCTACCACCTCACACCATTCACTTCAGGAGGTTTACCTTACCGGTATTTTTGTATTATTTCTTATCATATACTTTGTAGAAAAGACGAGTCGCGCTTGTTTCTATTGAGCCTGATTTGTCAAAATGGTGTGTGTGTGTGTGTGTGCTTATCCTGTGTGCCATGACAACAGTGCGAGTTATAGTAATGTTGCCTTCATGTGCTCTCGGAATTATCATAATTACGAGTTTCCTAGGTAAAAATTGCACATGAACGCCCTCACATTTTGAAACTTGAATGCAATGATCTCGTAACCATGACCTTTGATAATACGTTTCTTTCTTTCTTTAAAAAAAAAAAACAACAACACATTTAGCAGTTTGGCTTTCCTCTGGGTTTATGTAACCTTTTCTGAAATGGTTCTATTATAATTTATATATTGCGATATATATCGTTATCGCAAGAAGCTGCAATGTATATGGCAATATGAATTTTAGGCCATATCGCCCATCTCTAGAAGATATTTTGAAGAATGTTTATAACCAGACAGATTACGGTAGCCACTGACTTGGGTAGTATTCTTTTTCTACTATGGAAGTCAATGGGTGCCGTCAACTGTCTGGTTACAAATGTTCGTCAAAATATCTTCTTTTGTGGTCAACAGAAGAAGAAAAAAAAAACTCACTGTTGGAACAACTAGAGGGTGAGTAAACAACAGAATTTTATGTTTTGGGGTGAACTTCTGAGAATATAGTCCACAGTATGTATACGTTTATAAGATGGCTGTGTCATGTAACCTTGTGATTTGTACACGATGTAACTATACACATCACAACATGTAAATAGGAAAGTGTTGGTGTTATTTTGTCACTTATTTAGCAGTAGGCTAGCTGGAGCTGTTTACCTCCAGTCTTTGTGCTAAGCTAGGCTAGCGGTGGGTGCGTCAGACAGAGTTATGGGACACACAGAGATGAGAATGGTATGTATGGACTTATCTAACTCTGGGGATACGGTGAATAAGCTAAAGTCCCAAAAAGTCACCGTGTTTCTTTGAGCAAGTACGGTTGAGCTTCCAATTACCATATTTGAGTGCTCTATATATGTTTGCTGATCAATGTTTGTGTGTGAATAAAAGCCTAAATTAAATCTATCATGCCTAATTAACCATCATCCTTCCCTCAGGTCATTTTGACATGAAACTGATCAAAAAAAAAAAATGTAGAGTTCATCTGAGTGGTCCAAGACCCAAGGACTTTTGTCACACTTGAACCACAAATGCACAAAAAAGATTAACTGGATTCAAGGAGCTTTTTAAAAAAAAAAAAAAAAAGTAACATATCCTTCCCTCATTGGTCAATTTGACCCTGTAGGAATGAATGGAGTGCTTCAGTACACATAGAAAAACTTAAAAATGCTCAAAATTCAAACAAAAAAATGCTAAAACTACCAAAACTCTGGATTTTAACTCTTTAAATGCCAAGTTCATAAATAAAACACACAAAATGACTTATTTTCAATATAAAATGGGGGAAGAGGTAATTTTACCTCTCCTTTACCTCTTCCCAACAGGGAAAACCATCAGCAATCAAAAATGCATGAGTATATGGTGTCATGGCTTTGCAATCAAAAAAATGTGGTTATAATGGAAGTCAATGGGGGAAAAACAGCCACGAGGAGTAAGTGAGGGAGAAAACATTTAAATCTAACCAAAACTAACAATGCATCAAAGCCAATGTTGTTTCTAATCTTTGACATGTCATAGATTAGAGACAGTGATAAAAGGTTCAAACAAATCCAGTCCACAATCACATTTTATATTGAAAATAAGTCATTTTGTGTGTTCCTTCATTAGGTTGATTAACAGATTTATGCAAAAAAATTGAAAAAAATTATCTGATAAATTTTTACAGCAGTTTAATTTAGTGGATGTTTTCATCCACGAGGATAACAAAAGGGTAGTGAACTTGAAGGATGCACAAGGGTTAAGCACATTCTTCACAAAAACAAAATTGCATGCGTAACCATTTTAATTCAGCTCACAATATCTCACATTGGGTGTCTCTGCTGACCTCTTGTAGAAAAAGATAATATAAGATGATATTTCATGACTCCCGCCACTAGATGTCCTTATACAGTAGCTCTATATGGAGCGGATGAGCTGTTCCGCTGGGTCCTAAAGTCAGTTTCTCTTCAGTATGCATTCAGATACACATGTAGACATTATAAAATATATTTTTTTGGTAGTTTTAGCATTTTTAGTTAAAATTTTTAGGTTTTTCTATGGGTACTGAAGCCCTCCATTCATTCCTACGGGGTCAAATTGACCAATGAGGGAAGGATATGTTACAAAAAATATTTATCTGATACATTTTTATAGCAGTTGAATGTTTTCATCCACGAGGATAACGAAAGGGTAGTGAATTTTTCCAAAGCATTTTCCCCAAATATGTGTAAAAATAAGATTTGTCACCAAAAATCATTCCATTTGCTGAAACAGAGAAAGTTGTGGCCAAATTAAGGGTGCTTTCACACTAGCAGTTTTGGTGCGCACCCGGGTTCGTTTGGATGATGTGAACGCGGTCTTCCGAACTCGGGTGCGCACCCGCGAACCGTACCCGAGTCCGCTTAAATGTGAACGGTTCATGTGAACTCCGGTACGGTTCGCTGCTGGTGTAAATGCAATCGTACTAAATCGCGAAAGGGAACCGCTAATGACATATGATTTGATAAAAATGAGTGTTTGTGTGTGTTTCACTCATATTCCTGACATACTGCAAACAGAGAGCTGTAGATCTAATTTCTGCTCGTCTTCAGCCTTCTTTAGAGCATTTGCAGTACATTTGCGGCAGATAGACAAGTGAAACAACACCAACGGTTCAAAAACAAAAATATTAAGTGAGGGGAGCAACGCTATGCATTTCGCAGCCTTCACGCTCGCTGTCGTTACTAAGCAACCAGCTAAACAGCTGCTGCTTTGATGACGCAAACACACCCCGGTTCAGACCCAAATAATATAATATGAACACAGTCCAGCGGGAGCAGGGAAAGGGGGGGCGCAATCAAACTCCGGTTCGGTCCAGGCAATTGAACCAAGTGTGAAAGCACCCTTAGACTCAAAAGCACCCGTAGTGGATGAAATAGTCATTTAACCACATAAGGGTTAAATTACTATTTATTTATTTATTATGTAAGGGATAAAATATCTGCTTCGCGTCGGGGGCCTGATCACTCTGTCGGGGTTTATTCTGCAATAACGACCACCTGGGTGTACATTATCCTGCTTATTACATGGATACTTGTCTCAAGTAAATTTTTAATTAATTGTTAATATTGTCTTGAGTTTAAATATTTTCTTACGCAAAGTTTCCGCAAAAAAGATTTGTTTTTTTACCATGCATACCATTTTATCATTGAAATTAATGCTGAAAGGGACAGTTCACCCAAAAATGAAAATTAGCCCATGATTTACTCCCCCTCGAGTCATCCGAGGTGTATATGGCATTCTTCTTTCAGACAAATAAAATCAGAGTTATATGTATAATGTCCTGGCTAATCCAAGCTTTATAATGGCAGTAGTTGTAGCTCTGTTTTTTAAATCCATAAAAAAAATGCATCTGTCCGTCAAATAACGTACTCCACACGGCTCTGGGAGGTTAATAAAGGCCTTCAGATGCGAATTGATGCGTTTGTGTAAGAAAAATATCTGTATTTAAAACTTTATAAAGATCGTCTTCCATGGAAAAAAGTGTTGAAAGTGCCTTCTCGCAATTCAAAATGCGTACGCAACGTCTGACGACCGTAACTTTTGAACTGCAGAGGCACTTTCAACACTTTTCCCATAAATTGAATATGGAAGGCGATCGGCCGAAACGTTACTTTATAAAGTTTTAGATATGGATATTTTTCTTACACAAACTCATCGATTCGCTTCAGAAGGCCTTTATTAACCCTCCAGAGCCGTGTGGAGCACGTTATTTGACGGACAGATGCATTTTTATGGACTTCACAATCACTGCCATTATAAAACTTGAATTAGCCAGGACTTTTTTTTTTATATAATTCCGATTTTATTCGTCTGAAGGAAAAATGTCATATACACTTAGGATGACTCGAGGGTGAGTAAATCATGGGCTAATTTTCATTTTCGGGTGAACTCCTTGAAGTCTTCCATTGTAACCCGTGGTGGTTTCAGTCACAAGATGGCACCAGACAGTCAATGACAGCGGAGTGACACGTTAAGCATACAAGTAGTACCGGTCAAGATAACTCGTAGTACCCGGGTGAGCGGTGTGTTATTCACCTTGGCGGTTGTTATCTGGGAATAACATACCTTTTGCGATTGACCAATTGACAGATCCGCGTAATAATTATTGATAAAATCTAGTAATTTAAAGGTTTATAAAATATAAAAATAACAACAACAACAAAAACCTCCACAAAAATTACATTAAAAAAATAGAAAAAAATAGATATAATTTTAGGGCTTGGTGTCATTTTGACCCGAGGGGGAAGGATGAGGGTTAAATTAATCATGTCTCTTCAGAAGACTTGGATTAAACTACTCGACTCATATGGATTTATTTTATGAACATTTATCTCTTTATGAACGTTTTCAAATGTCAGAGTCTTTGGTTAATAGACTGTCAATAGCGGGACAGAAATCTCTCAGGTTTCATTGAAATGATATGAATTTGCGTTTCGAAAATGAACTGAAGCGTGATATTGGCTCAGACGTCCTCACCTGGTAGTTGATATCCACGCCGGCGCCCAGCAGCACCTCCACCACAGGCAGGTGTCCGTTGCGGGAGGCCAGGTGGAGAGGGGTGTGTTTCTTGGTGTTGGAGCTGAGCAGGTTGGGATGAGCGCTAAGCAGAAGTTTGACCACCTCCAGCCTGCCGTAGAGCGCAGCCAGGTCGAGCGGCGTCTCAAACTTGTTGTTGCGCATGGTAGGGTCGGTTAGCTCCTCCAGCAGCAGCTGCACCACCTGCGTGTGTCCGTACTGAGCCGCGCAGTGCAGCGGCGTCTCGTTGTCGTTGTTCTGTGGAGAATAGGATGAAGAGAGGGGAAGGAGATGTTGATGGACAGATAGGGTTGATTACTTCAGAGCTTGGGCCTGAAAACGTTGAGAAATAATCAATTTTCAAGCAGCAAATTTCAACGATGAAATCCAGGAAGTTGTTGAAGCCTTGAGTAGGTGCTAAAGCTATGTGACTCTTTGACAGAGCTTTGCATTTGCATAGCTTTTAGGAGAACGACCCAAAAAACAAGACCGTTAAAAACGGAGCAGAACGGTGGAGGATTCATGACATTTTTGACAAATCACAGCAGCCAAACATCTGACTGGATTTGTGTAAATTACACTAAACACAGTGATCTAACAGAGAAAGACAGACAGAGCAGAGGACATGCAAGCTTGACCGCATGCAGACAACATCTCTCACACACACTCAACGGCTCACTATCTGCAATCATACAAACCCGATTCCAAAAAAGTTGGGACGCTGTACAAATTGTGAATAACAACAGAATGTAATAATGTGGAAGTTTCAAATGTCAATATTTTATTCAGAATACAACATAGATGACATATAAAATGTTTAAACTGAGAAAATGTATCATTTTAAGGGGAAAATAAGTTTTAAATTTCATGGCATCAACACATCTCAAAAAAGTTGGGACAAGGCCATGTTTCCCACTGTGTGGCATCCCCTCTTCTTTTTATAACAGTCTGCAAACGTCTGGGGACTGAGGAGACAAGTTGCTCAAGTTTAGGAATAGGAATGTTGTCCCATTCTTGTCTAATACAGGCTTCTAGTTGCTCAACTGTCTTAGGTCTTCTTTGTCGCATCTTCCTCTTTATGATGCGCCAAATGTTTTCTATGGGTGAAAGATCTGGACTGCAGGCTGGCCATTTCAGTCCCCGGATCCTTCTTCTACGCAGCCATGATGTTGTAATTGATGCAGTATGTGGTCTGGCATTGTCATGTTGGAAAATGCAAGGTCTTCCCTGAAAGAGACGACGTCTGGATGGGAGCATATGTTGTTCTAGAACTTGGATATACCTTTCAGCATTGTTGGTGCCTTTCCAGATGTGTAAGCTGCCCATGCCACACGCACTCATGAACCCCATCCCATCAGAGATGCAGGCTTCTGAACTGAGCGCTGAGAACAACTTGGGTTGTCCTTGTCCTCTTTAGTCCGGATGACATGGCGTCCCAGTTCCAAAAAGAACTTCAGATTTTGATTCTTCTGACCACAGAACAGTTTTCCACTTTGCCACAGTCCATTTTAAATGAGCCTTGGCCCAGAGAAAACGCCTGCGCTTCTGGATCATGTTTCGATATGACTTCTTTTTTGACCTATAGTTTTAGCCGGCAACGGCGAATGGCACGGTGGATTGTGTTCACCGACAATGTTTTTTGGAAGTATTCCTGAGCCCATGTTGTGATTTCCATTACAGTAGCATTCCTGTATGTGATGCAGTGCCGTCTAAGGGCCCGAAGATCATGGGCATCCAGTTTGTTTCCTTACGCACAGAGATTGTTCCAGATTCTCTGAATCTTTGGATGATATTATGCACTGTAGATGATGATAACTTCTGAGAAACTCCTTTCTGATATTGCTCCAGTATTTTTGGCCGCAGCATTGGGGGAATTGGTGATCCTCTGCCCATCTTGACTTCTGAGAGACACTGCCACTCTGAGAGGCTCTTTTTATACCCAATCATGTTGCCAGTTGACCTAATAAGTTGCAAATTGGTCCTCCAGCTGTTCCTTATATGTACATTTAACTTGTCCGGCCTCTTATTGCTACCTGTCCCAACTTTTTTGGAATGTGTAGCTCTCATGAAATCCAAAATGAGCCAATATTTAGCATGACATTTGAATGTTATCATATGTTATCTATATTCTATTGTGAATAAAATATAAGTTTATGAGATTTGTAAATTATTGCATTCCTTTTTTATTCACAATTTGTACAGTTTCACAGTTTGTCTTAAGTGTCTAAATACTTTTTGTGGCCACTATACGCGCACTCCTTGCTGAATAAACATAGGAACTAAATCTTACTGATCTAAAACGGTAGTCTATCTGCATTATCTCTGACATTGGCTAACTAAACGCCTTTGGTATTTGCGATGATTGTAGCAAAGCATTCAACTTCACAATGACTGATGTACTGAGCCCTGACCACCAGAGGGAGCTCTTATATTTGCTTTGTTTGCTAACTGAATGAAGTGTATAATAAATATGGAATTACACATAAAATACCCTCCAGCTCAAAAACCTTCATCATCATCAGTTTCCTCCAGAGCAGTGCAGAGATCAGAGTGTGTGTCTGAGGCGGCAGCAGTGGGTACAGCAGCAGAGGAAGAGGGTTGTGAAAGTCTCTGGGCGGCTGCCAGCTGGCACATCACACTCCACTCTGAGTGTGTGTGTGTGTGTGTGTGTGTGTGTGTGTGTGTGTGTGTGTGTGAGCAGAGGGGTTTCAATGAAAATGAGCGATGTTCTGGTTTAGTGACCAGTGACCACACCCCAGAACCCACACACACAAAATAAATGAAATAAACACTTGAAATAAATAGAAAAATATGCAGAGATTAATAATAATAATAATAATAATTATTATTATTATTATTATTATTATTATTAACAATATTAATAAAACTTAAATTATAATATCATCATCATCATGTTAATATTAATAAAAATGCTCATAATTATTACCATTATTATTATTATTATTTATTGTAACAATTCTTCTTGTTATTATTATAATTTTTACAACAGTAATTATTAACAATCTTAAATCATATATTGTTGTATTAGTTTAGTTACCATCATCATTATTGATAT
>CM031965.1:18961916-18974416 GCA_018749465.1 Paracanthobrama guichenoti
AGCTCGAGCATCTTTAGAGTGACTGAGCGACGAGGAAACACCTGGAGCCGCTGTGACGACTCGGCTCCGTCCCACACAGAAGAGTCCGCCTCAAACACTCTTTCCCTAAACTCAGAGCTTTTCATTTCCCTGGTGAGGAAGCGGACACCACAGAGGGTCAAAGTCTTTCAACGCAAACCCAGCTTCACACAAGAGATTCATTTTCATGCTAATTCCGAATGACTCACAGGAGAAGTGAGCTTTAGCCGTTCAAAATAGAAAGTGCTGATTTGTCCGTGACATTTTAAAAACAATACGTGCGCAGACACTACATTGTGTTTGTATTGGACCTGTATGACAAAGCAGTTTAGAGCTCACAGGCCCAGAGCTGCCTCTACAATGCTAACAGACTACAGCTAGTTATTAAAAAAATACCATTTAAACGAGGTGCAACCGTTCTTCTCCCCTGTAACTAAACTAAAGTGGCTCTAGGGTATCTTTTACCAGACTTAATGAAACTGCAACACAAAAACAAAAAAGCATCATAAAAACTGGATGAATCCAATTCATAAGCAAATGCTTCAGCCCTTTCATTTGAAAGAATGGTTTGTTCATGAACACGAGTGTGGATTTTCAGTGAATAATGACCTGAACTTTAGTCTCTTCTAGTGCTGTTCTAACTAAAACTGAAACTTAAAAACTGGTTTAGTTCATTGAAATAACATAACATGTATAAAATAAAAAAATTATGCAAAACAAATGAAAACTATAAATATTTTACTATTTTTAATCATAATTTTCATCGTAATAAAACAATTATTATTACATCATATCATCATCATTACTATTATATTGTACTGTTGTTGTTGTTATTTTTATTAATAAATATTAATAAACTCATTTTATTGTACATTTTCTATTCAGCATTACATCCACATTAGCATAATTAAAATTGAAACAAATACAAATTTTAGTTCACTGAAATAAAGCTTAAATAAAGGTTTACTTATTAAAATAAGCTTGATTATTAAAGTTGAAACAAAAATAAAGCTAAATAGCACAATGTCTAGAGTGTAACAATATATACTATATTAGGGCTGCAACTAACGATTATTTTGATAATCGACTACTCTTGACGATTATTTTTCCGATTAATCGGATGAAAAAGTAAGAATTTATTATACTGTACATTAAAAAAGTAATCCATTATTTTAAACAATGTTATTGCCCAATGCTGTCCTTCAAACAATGTGTAATATAAAGCCTAAGAAAACAAATACAGTGAATGCATCTGTCAGCTGTGCAGGGTTAATAATATAAACATTACATTCGAAACCTAAACAACTGATTGCTTACCATTTTAAAAATTCAAACATATATATTTTTATTTTGACACTCTCCACATCTTCACACAATGTCCATCTACGTATTGCTGGCGCCAACATGTGCATTCTCGTTCTATCGGGGATCCGTACGACAATAAGGACCGCCCGATGCAAGTGTGTCCGACTGTGTCCAGCCACATCCCTACAAATTACGCCCCCCCCTACTACAAATAACTACAATGAAACAGCCATTCGGGATGTCAGAGTACCTCCCTCTGATGTCTTCACCATGCGGCAACCTCCCCCAGTTTCTCTTGAAGCAATACGGATGTGACTTAAACCTCAATTCATCGACTGGCCACTAGGGACAGGCTCCAGAAGGGAGCAGAATCTCATTGAGCTCCATGTTAAAATTCCCAACTTTACAGCAGAACAAAAACATGTTTACAGCCTGGTACAAATTGTGGTTTTGGTCTATATAGCTAATTTTGCCCTCCATGATAACTGTGAGGGGGGTATTTTTTTTATAACTCATTCGTTTACATTATATAAAGCCTTAAAGTTCTGCATAATTAAGGGCGTGGCCACTTTGAGTGACAGGTGGTTTGTCTGCTGTCTGTTAGTCATCACGTCACCTCAGCTCCGCCCATGTCCCGCCTCTTTGCCCATTTTCAGTTATCCGGGAGTGCCGCGCGGTGACGTGCTGCCAAGATGGCAATGGCCAGCTCGACCCTACTTTAGGCTTCAAAACTGCTCTTCAGAAACCTATGGGTGACGTCACAGACACTACGTCCATATTTTTTTACGGTCTATGGTCTTCACTAGTACCGCTCTTCACTTTCCTCGCTTTTTAAGCCACTATCGCCACCTAGTGATAAGGCTTAATTGTATAATTTATTTTGTTTTACTAATAGCTGTTATTTCATAACTGCTTCATAAGAGCTGAAAGCAATACAAGTTAGCCTTACAAACATTACATACAAAAAACAAAAATATTTACTTCAGCAGATTGTTTTAGTCAATGACATCCACCAGTGTTTGTTCGCAGGAGGAGTAAGGGACAGTTTGTAGTACTGCGGGACGCAGACAGACGATGCAAAAGAGAAATTATTTTGGTACTTGGGCACTGTATGAGAAGTTTCTTTCGCTGCTTTTGTGCTTGAAAGGAAAAACACAGACAAAATGATGTCGGAATGCCAGTCTTGGCGAATATACTAGTAAGCACAGTCGGTTATGTCTTAAAGGGGTGGGTGATTGCCCCTTTTTAAAAGATGTCAAATAATTCTCTGATGTCCCTTAGAGTGTGTATGTGAAGTTTTAGCTCAAAATAATAGATAATTTGTATAGCATGTTAAAATTGTTAATTTGTATAGCATGTTAAAACGTGCCGTTTTTGTGTCTCTTTAAATGCAAATGAGCTGCTGCTCATGGGGCGGAGCGTCAAGAACTCCAGTTACCAGCTCTGATAACATCATGCACACAGGCAATGAAACTGTTCAGACTGGAGTCTGGCAATGATGGAGAGACTCAAGAAGAAGCGACAACATGTAGAATGAGACAGGATGTTTCTGAATGGTTAGTTGATGAATTTAATGTATCTGATGTGGAGTTACTATCTTCAAGTCATTGATTAGCATATTCTGTCATGATAATCTCATCCCTTGTTGCGTGTTCCCGGGGGCGGGGTTTATGTAAATTTCAAGGTTAGTGATGTCACTAACCCGGGAGGAAGCTTATGTAGTCCCTACCAGCCGTTTGTTGTAGTCCTTCAAAAGCGATTTCTGTACAAGAAAATATCTCCCTTTTTAACTTTGCAGATGTTGTTTATGCCCAAACACCAACACTACACACTAACTAAAGTTAAAAAAGTGAAATCATAATCAACCACCCCTTTAAAGTCAATGTAAACAGTTGAGAAAGAAAACAGGTGTGTATCGGACCGTATATTGGATCCGTGCTTTCGGTCTTAAAGCGACAGCAGACTAATATTCCTGCTGCTGTCGGTGTCATTAATGTCCAATTTACACCCCAAGAGAAAACTACTTTTAAAATGAAAATGCACATTTTAAACTAATTCTACATAAGTAAAATATACATCTATAACAGTATATACATAATAGTAAAACAACAGTCTGTTCCTCACATCAAGCTATAAAATGACTTGAGAAGAATATACTGAGCTAGACGTATGGACTACATGTGATA
Source organism: Paracanthobrama guichenoti (assembly GCA_018749465.1). Taxonomy (NCBI): domain Eukaryota; kingdom Metazoa; phylum Chordata; class Actinopteri; order Cypriniformes; family Gobionidae; genus Paracanthobrama; species Paracanthobrama guichenoti. The sequence continues at coordinate 18,965,426 of CM031965.1, forward strand.
CTTGGTGCTTTTGCCTCCTTTTATAAATTTAAAAGACTGCAAATGTAAATCGCATGGAAAATAGCGAATATCACTTCTCGAAATACCTCCTTTTGTGCTCCACAAACTAAATAAAGTCATGCATGTTTGGATAGACACGAGGGTGAGAAAACTTTCATCTTTGTGTGAACTATCGCTTCAACAGTCTGATGGCCTTTCCTGAGCTCTGGACTAAACATGATAAAACGAGTCCAAAAGCGACGGAGCTTAGCTTTCTGCTCACGCTCGCGCTCTCTCTCCCGGATAATAAGCTTGATGACTCCTCAGCTCAGAGAACTGTCACCCCTCATCCAATCGCATGACTCCATACGTGAGCGCATGTGCCCTTCCTGAGGGAACAAACCAAATTAGCACATTAACACAAGTTGCACATATGCATTGCCCAACTGTATGTGTTTCAACTCCACTAGAGACATAAACGCAGCCTGACGTGTTCGGCCTATGTTGGGATTATTCTAGAAGGCTTATGATATGCATGTCAGGTCAGCGCATATGCGTACGGATGAGGATAATCAGTGCTGAAAGCTGACCTACCACGTGATGTCATGCTGATTACATCATCACCACATAACCTGTGAGGAGGGGGAGGAGTGATTACATCATCAATGTGTGCCCTGTGGGAACGGGGGGGGTGGGAACAGCTGCTACCGCTGCTGCCACCAGAGCGCTGACACACACACACACACAGTTTCTGGTCACCGTTGACTTCCATAGTATGAATATATATAGGGATGAATAAGTCAATGGGGACCAGATCAAACTGTTTGGTCACAAACATTCATCAAAATATCTTATTTTGTATTAAACAGAACAAAAGAAACTCACGCAGGTTTAGAATAACTTGAGGGTAAGTCAATTATGACAGAATATACATTTTTAATTAAGAGTTTAAGATTAATAAATGCTCTAGATGAATTGTTCATTATTAGTTCATGTTAACTAATGTAAAATGTTAACAAAGCTCAATTTTTGTTAATATAATTGTATATTTTGCATAAAAATGAAGCCTGTTTTTACAAGCACTACAAATCTTGCATTGTTAATTTATTTTAATGACTATTAATCATTTCAATAATTAACAATGTCAATTTAATATTTAAATTCATGTAAATTACAGAGATATTCGTTATTCATTAATTTTATGGTATTTAAAAAAAGTTTAAAATTCTGCATTTTATTTGAATCATAAAGTCAGTAAAACAAATATTAGCATAAATAAATGAGTGCAAATAATATTTAATAATATAATAAAGATTGCTGATTTTTTTTTTTGTGCTTATGCGATTTAATCGGTGTTGTTATTGTTAACTAAATTTTTTTTTTTTTTAATTCTGTTAATTGAAATAAAGCTGAAAGTTAAAAATAAAAATATTAAATAATATAAAAAGTAATATAAAATAAAATAAAAATATTAAATAATAAAATAAAATATTATATGAAAAACTAAAAACAAAAGAAATATTAGAGAAATATTAAATAGAAATATTGCCTTGGCAACTAACTAAAATAAAATGTATGAAATTGTTAAATTCATGCTTTAAAATTACTAAAAGTAAAATATAAATAACAAATATTTAAAAATAAACTAATAAAATTGACAGTTACAATTACTAAAATTTAACTAAATTGAAAACTATAATAGTATATAAATAATATTAAAATAACACTGATTGCAATGCTAACAGTATTACAGGAAATTAATAAATATTTTACCATTAAGAAAAATATAATCTCTTTCTTTTAGGGTGAAACATGATGTGTTGTTGACGGGTCTCATTAGATTCAAGCAAAGGTGCCAAAATCATCCATAGATTGACAGAAGCAAAACTCAGTTCCCGTCAAGCATCCTCACACACGGGCACTCGAACAGACGTGTCATCTCTCTGGAGGGAGCGCAATGCAATGCTTTCCACATTATCCACACACAACCCCATCTCACTGGGAAGAGAGCACAGCATTTCACATTTCTCAAAGAGTCCGAGGCACGTTTTGTACCCACACATAAAAGCTTTTAGAGAGGGAGACAAAAATGTTCACAGTACACGACTGATGTGATTTGAAACAATTAATGTCACGAAGAGATCACGGGTTTGTGAGCGCCATGCTGGAATACGCTGGAAACCTCAGCCAACATGAAGGATGAAGAAATCTCTGGAGTCTCACGCTGGACTAGATTCCTACAAATTATTTAAGGTCAAGAAAAAAGAATGAGACACTATTCAAAACGAGTGAGCATCTGAAAGCATCATAGACACAAAACTTTTGAAAATGGGTTTCAAGTGCAAAGCTGTGTCCCAAATCATGTACTTGTGCACTATTCTATAGTGTTTTTAAGTATAAATAGTGTAAGTGGTACACTGAAAAAAAAAAAAATGTTGTACTGCTTGTTCAAATTGCTTAATTAAAATGAGCTAAAGCAACACAACTGCTATACGTTTTGTCCTAACTTAATTTTATTGTGTTCAATCCACTTAAATATAAGTCAAATTGAAGTTTACTGAATCCAATTGTGTTGAAATTACATGAATGATTTGTGTTGCATTAACTGAAACTGGGCGGGGCTTGTTAGTTTCCAGCATGCTTTGCATATGGCTAAATCAAGAGGGAGTAAAAGTTGTTATTTGATATGTTTTATGTATTTTCAAGCAAGATGAGAAGAGGGGAGACTTGGTTGTGTTTAATAGTGTTTAATATTCAATTATGTTGGAATTATTAGAAGAATTTAAATTACAGTGGGTTACCATTGTGGAGAAGAGTGGAGCATTTGCTTAGGCTGTGGACTGATATGGCTAATGTCATAATGGCTTTGAAAAGCTCAAAAAGCTTTTAATGCTTAGCATTTAAGATGCTAATGTGTGTTGTTGCTAGCTAAAAGTTTGTCTACTAGCTAGTGCAGTATTATAATTCAGTTGTGTACCATTAAAATATATTCAAATGTGTTCACACTGAAAATTCCAAAAAGAAAAAGTGCACTTTAAATACCCTGATGATGCACTAAATTAACGAAAAAAAATAAAGTGTGGAAGGTTGGACACTTCATGCACTTGACTGTCACAGCTTTAAACTACGCAGTGGAGGGGGAGGGGCGACCAGATTCAGACGTTGAATGACAAAATAACCATGTAAAGTTCATACACTACACGGTTGAGTACATAGTGTATAAGTGCATGGTGTATAGTGCGTCATTTGGGACACAGCTCAAGTTTGTGAAAATGATACCGTTATCGTCTCCATGTAAATGACAAAAACGGGATTTTGTGAAACGGTGACGTCATGCGCATGTGTATCATGTGTTCAGTCTATAGACGCGTAGTGTTTCTTTACAGTGACATCGCCACCTACTGGCCTGGCATGAAGAATACAGCGTTTTTAGTCGTTTTCACAGATCTGTGTGATCGTTTTGATAATGCGGTCATCTGTACGCAAAAAAAAAAACATTGTCATGTGAACGGTACAGTGAAACATTAACCCAGGATGGTCGATGAGTTGAAAGAAATTGTTTAATCCAATTTAAATGGAGAGTTTCTCCAATATTTTTGCGTTCTGTGTATTTTTATGCTTATTATAGCATCACAACATTTGTGACCCTGGACCACAAAACCAGTCATAAGGGTACATTTTTTCAAAATTGAGATATAAAAGAGAAATCAATCATTTTGACCCATACAATGTATTGTTGGCCATTGACACAACATTGAACATAATCAGAAATGTTTCATGATCATTAAATCATCATATTAGAAAGATTTCTGAAGGATCATGTGACACTGAAGACTGGAGTAATGATGCTTAACATTCAGCTTTGATCACAGGAATACATTACATTTCACTAGAAAACAACTGTTTTAAATTAGAATAAAATGTTACAATATTACCGTTTTTACTGTATTTTTGATCAAATAAATCCAGCCTTGGTGAGTATAAGTAAAGACTATAGAAAAACGGTTCACTCCTATTACTTATGAATGGGAGAAACTGCAATGCACAATATGGTGGAATTCATAAGATAAGCCTTCTAATGTAAAAGAGCCAATCGCTCATTGGTAAAGTCATTGCGTCACTGCAGCTGCCGTTAGAAGCTCCGGTTCCCAAAGAAACCTGAAACTCGTGCTTAGGACTGCACATGAGGATTGGCTCGTTTAGCCTGAAAAAAGACTTTTTTAACGCTATTTCAGCATAAGAAACAACATTTATGGGACAGTGCATGTCAGATTTTTTTGCTGATTTGAAATATGTTATATCACATCACATGATATATATATGTTATATGATAGAACTTGGTCTTGTATGCCTGAAATAGCTGGCCGGAGGCGTTGCAAATATGGCCGCCGAGTGAATAGACATTCCTTGATATGGACTTTGGTATATTAAAAATAGTCATGCATTCTGACTTATTTAAACTGTTAAAGAGTTGGATTATCATGCTAAACATTGCCAAAATTTAGTTGGACATACGACGGAGTATTTCTTTGCCAAATACACTCCTTCAGAGTATGACTTCATAATGGACGGAATTGTTTGTATGGGCACTTCTCCCGGATGAGCGCGTGCACACATTCAAAAAGACAGAGAGCAAGAGCGCGTCCATCAATGAGCTTTGTTCGGGTTAGGGGAGCCGTCGGCAGCACTGCCATTTTGCACAATAAAGAAGTGTGTTTCTGGTTGTGAGGGAAAGATAAACTTGTTCAGCTTCCCAAATAAGCCAGGGTTAAGGAAACAGTGGATGCGGTTTGCTTTTCCGGAGCAGCAACGGAGTATGCTTGTTCCCGGTCACGAGTGGAAACCACAGGCGGTGAGAGAAACTGTATTTTTTTGTGTGTGTGTGTGTGTGTGTGTGTGTGTGTGTGTGTGTGTGTGTGTGTGTGTGTGTGTGTGGTCTAAATGCTTACTCTAGTGTAGTGCACCTTTAGAAGGTAGTGGCATATTTAGACAGTAGAAAGCGAGGCAACTCACTAGGTTTTGAAACAAACCTATAAATGTTCATTGGGAATTATGATGACAAGGCAATCATTTCTGTACACTTTCATGCTGACGATGCTAACTAGGTCGTCTGAGAGCGAGAGAGGTTCCCCACAGACACAATCAAGGGGAAGTGGTGACGAATGCATTCTCTAAATAAGGCTCTCCTGAAATAAATTCATAGTAGGCAGGTGAAGCGAGTGAGTCTCAGCTGTATGAACAGCTACTGTGTGTTTGGTTCTCATTATTGTTTGATCATTCAGAAGGGTAAATACAGTTAATCTTTTTTTAGAGTTACCGTTCAAACGCAATGTTTGCTAGCATGTCCACAATGGTAGTAAAAGTGTCAGAGGTTCTTCTATGATTTTAGCAATCCAATTTATTACATTTTCCAATAGGAAGGTGCTCAAATCTGAATACATCTGTCAAAACACCCAAGGAAAAGCATGTATAAATGGATGATAAATAAATGAACCCATTAGTATTACCAATCCAGTATTGTCCAGTGTGCGGCAGTAAAGGCACATTCAGTTCAACAGATAAATGTGAATATCTCAACGCTTTATGCTGTCTGTAGCGCTAAACGTTTAATGCTCACGTTTGAAAAAAATGTTGCACCTACACTAAACCCCAAATCTACCAGTTAGTGTTAACATAAGCAAAGTGAGATACAAACGCCTTTTCTGAAGTAACCAAGCCATTTTAGCTTCAGCTCTTCTGTCGTGACTCATAACCCAGCTGAAATATGGAGCTGGTTATGTGATGCAAACATCAAAACATATCTGTTTACAAATCATGCACTATGGTAAAAGTGTTTTGAACATGGTATTGAGCAAGGAATTGATCATCTGCCCCAGTAATCATAATCATTTGTGTGAAAATTAATCAAATTTAAAATTAGTAGAAGAATTAGTCAAATTAATTATTTTACTGGCACTAGTGTTAATTTCAGCTGGAAATTGTATGTAGATGTTTGTTTTTGAAATTTCCAATGAGCCTAGATTGTTTATTTTTACAAGTTAAATTTTAGGTTGTTTTAGTCATTTATGCATTTTTGTTATTTGTTTTTTATATATATGAAACTCATAGCGGTCGAGCAATCCACCGTATTTGTTTTTACAAATACTACTGTTGTTGTGTCACGGGATGTAGTTTTAAGTTTTATATGTGAGAATGTTGTCATTTACACCTCAAATATGTGACTCATATATAAACCTAGCCCGCTTTACAGTGTGTTCAGCTCCAGGCCTTTCAGAGCTCATGTACCCGCCGAGAGACGCTTCATCCTGGCCAGTCCTTTGGGAATTTGCTGCCGTCTCTTACTGTATGTAGATAGTGGCTATCTTTGGTCTTATTCATTCATTACTTGTTCCAAAGAAAAATCGATTTGGCTAAAGGCAAAGTTAAGTTTCATAACTTTATATTTAGGTTATATTTGGAGCGCTGCTTTTGAACATTTGACTGAATTGTCTGCTTGTGTTTATTTCCTATTGTCTTTTATAATGGCTATTGTTGTTCATTTAAAAATTGTTCAATAAATATTCAATAAATAACATGCAGTAATTGGTATTGAGATAGCCACTAAATGGTGGCAAAAGCTGTCTTTATGAGTGAGTCAGAGTAAAGACGTTGAATCCCCTTAACTTTTGAAGGTTAAAGTCCCAGTGAACCGGAAGTAGCAAGAGCGTTTTCTTCAGTGCTGTGATGCATTTCCAAGTGAAAGCGGGATATTGAATAGAGGGCAGGGTTTAACTTCAGCGCTCCTCCTCTCCATCCCTCACTCATAGCAGACTAACGGTTGGAGGGGAGTGGTGACGCATTGTCAAACCTAAGCCGTCAAACTGACATCATCTGAGAAGGAACGCCGTTTCCAGACCGGAAGTTACTTTTCAGACTTTGATTAAAGATTACTGCGACAAACTATTTTTTTCTGTGTATGAACTTGCACGGATTAATTGTTCACCCTAAGACCTTTAACATGTGCTAACAAAGAAAATAGGGTCGATTTTGATTTCATGAGGACTTTAAGGAAAACTATCACTAGTGGACATTCAAACTGATTTTTTATAATGGATTAATATTATGGACATCAACCTGAAGAATGAATACTAGGGGAGAACGGGGCACAACCTAACGCTTTTTGACCGTTTTAGTTTGTGTAAATCCACTTGGGGTTCAGAGTATTTATTTTTTCCCACATTAATGAATTAATGAATTAATAAAAAAATGTCAAAGCTAGGTGGCGACCGCGGGCAGTACATTTGGGTTTAGAGGGACTACTCAGACTTATTTATTATTATTTATATATAATTATTGTATATTAATATTAGAATTATGCACATGCAGAACATCAAAACCCTTGGTGAATGGCTTCTCTTCTGTTCACCATTCTGTCATTTTTCTTCCTCGGCTATCCAGCCATGACACCGTTTCCATGACTACACCCCACCTCTCTCTGCCAGTAGTATGGCGCACACCACCACACACACACACACACTTTTGACACTGATTCAAGCCGACGGCTACACAGAAAAGCTTCTTGATTCTGTATGTGTGTGTGTGTGGCACAGCAAGTATTCTAGAAATACCATTTAACAAAAATCACAAAACACACACTTCCTGTCAGCTCATGAATTATTCATATCCGCTTCAGTCTGTTCGGTTCTAACCTGCCTGAGACACACACACACACACACACACACACACACACACACACACACACACACACACACACACACACACACACACACACACACACACACACACACGTGTTCACACGGCCGCTGGTACGAGACTGATCTACAGCTTCTGTAAAACCCCTCTGTGCTATCGAATGAAAGCGAGATGAAGAGTTCTCGGAGCACAACTCCACAGCATCCACATTTAATACACAAAATACAGCCAAGTTAAAAGTTAAGAAAAATAACACAAAAAAGCCAAGATCTTAATGGAATCTTTGCATGTACGGGTTATGACACTTTTCCTTACACCTTGAAAATATGCGAGTGCACATCTTAATCATTTAAAATATAAATAGTTTAATAAATAACTACATGTCAAGGTAAAAGGTATTTATACAAATGCTGTGTGTGTGTGCACGCGTGTGTGTACACATGTATACATATAAATATATAAATAAAATAAAAATATTATATTATATAAAATAATTATCTAAAATGATCTAATATTAAGATATAATGTAAAATATGATATATACGCTATGTTTTTAAATATGCATGTTGGTTACACCAAAGGTTTTCTACATATATATATGAAACTTAAAATATAAATTTTTTCACAACGCAAGCTTTCCCTTTTCTAGTCATTCATTATTGGTCCAGCGCTGTAGGAGGAAACCTGTTAGAAATCCATCATTATTCTTGCAATTTGCAGAAAAGACGTTACAGCTTTAACAGTCATGATGAAATGCTCTCTCTCTCTCTCACACACACACACAACTGTACAAAAACAAGTGCACAAAACTCGCTTCAGACTACAGCGAGATAATCATGGTCTCGTCTTTACACATCATACACCTTCACACATATACGGCGTATGTGTGCTTATATAACCCACATCATCCACAAACATGAGAAAGAGTGAAGCGACACCGTCCCAACACAAATCAGACAAACCCAGGCGTGGCGTATGGAGGTGAAGCGTGCAGGTCAGAGGTCATGGGTACACACCTTGGCATTAATATAGGGGTCAAATGGGCCACAGCGTTTGAACTCTGTGTGGTCTAGAGAGCTCTGGGAGAGGGAGAGAACAGGAAGGAGATGTGTTCAGCCTCACACTTACACACACACACACACACACACTGAACACAATGACTCAGTGTTAATGAACTGCATGATCACATGATGAAACAGGCAAAAGAAACTACAGGCTGGCTTAGAGTCCGTCGAATGATAAACGTTAAATATTTATTTTGATAAAAGGCAAAAAAGTACCAATTATAACTAATTAGACAAAATCAGAAATATCTGAATT